>QARZ01040992.1:196388-223526 GCA_013407115.1 Glycine latifolia
AAATGTCCAATTGAGGCCCGAAATACATCATGAAGCTTCAAATTGAACAAGGAAGACTATGCCAAATTCAAACAGCCATAACTTTTGACTCAGATGTCCGATTGAGGCCCGTAATATATCGTGTTGTTAAAATTGAACAACGAACACTCTGCCAAATTCCAATGGCCATAACTTTTGACTCGGATGTCCGATTGAGGACCATAATTTGTAATGACTCTTCAAATTAAAAAAGGAAGACACTCTTCCAAATTCAAACAACCGTAACTTTTGGGTCAATCTGCCAAGTTGAAACAACTGTAACTTTTGACTCGGATGTTGGATTGAGGCCTGTAGTATATCGTGACGCTTGAAATTTAACAAGGAACACTCTGCCGAATTCAAACGCCCATAACTTTTGACTCAGATGTCCGATTGAGTTCTGTAATATATCATGACGCTTGAAATTTAACAAGGAACACTCTGTCAAATTCAAACTGCCATAACTTTTGACCCGAATGTCCGATTGAACCCCAAAATGCATCGTGAAGCTTCAAATTGAATAAGGAACACTCTGCCAAATTCTAAATGCCATAACTTTTGACCTAGATGTCCGATTGAGGCCCGTAATATATCTTGACGCTTGAAATTGAACAAGGAACACTCTGCCAAATTCAAATGGCCATAACTGTTGACTCGAATGTCCAATTGAGGCCTGTCACATATATTGACGCTTCGAATTGAGGAAGGAAGATATTGTTCCAAATTCAAACGACCGTAACTTTTGACTCGGATGTTTGATTAAGGCTCGTAATATATCATGACACTTGGAATTGAAAAAGGAACACTCTGCCAAATTTAAACAGCCATAACTTTTGACTCGAATGTATGATTGAGGTCCTTAATATATTGTGACGCTTGGAATTGAACAAGTAACAATCTACCAAGTTCAAACGTCCATAACTTTTGACTCAGATGTTCGATTGAGGCCTGTAGTATATCGAGACGCGTTAAATTGAACAAGGAACACTCTGTCGAATGCAAACTCCCAGACGAGGAAAATGCTTTCCAAAATTCGCCTGGACGAGTCAAGTCGGTTATAAGTTCGCACAACAGTGTGAAAAATCACGAAAATATAGCCTCCTTCTTCCCCAAACAGCATCCAAGTGCCCTCACCATCCTCCTCCATCACCCATAGCCACCGGTGACCACCACGAGCCACCACCGCTTGCCGTTGGACCACCGCACGAAGAGGAACACTTTAATCAGAGCAAAATCTTCAAAACTCAACTTGAGGATTCGGTAGCGAACGAAGCCTCCAATCCTCCTCTCTTGGTTTTGTTGAGGTAACCATGGTTCCCTTGTCTTCTCTTAGCTAGTGTGAATCCTCTCTTGATATCTCTTGTGATTTGGGTATCGTTATTGGGTGTTTTTATACTTCTTTTGAAAACCCTTTGAAAATGAGACGTTGTAAAAGTTTCCTTTTTATGATATTGATGTCATTTTTGTGACCTTCGTTGAGCGTCGGTCACATTGGTGTGATCGGAATTTCAAAATGATGTCCCTTTTGATGTGGACTTTCAAAACACCATTTTAGCCCATTTTTAAATTTGAGTGGGTATTTGACCCCAAATGTTAATATTAACCTTGTCTTTCAAATCTATACTAAATTGTCTTTGATTGGGTATATAGAGCTCTGCATTAGGGCCTGATAAGTGCCCTATTTTAGTAAAATCAGGCTTACAATGAAAGACAGGTGAGTGTCAGAAGCAACCAAGCAAACAAAGCAAGAGAAAGGGACATAAGAATCAAATTTGGGAGGTGTCAGAAGCAAAATGGCCCAGAACTTGTCCAGGCCCATGACCTTTCTTCAACATTAAGTCTTTAACTCGCCCAAGTGAGTGTCAGCAGTTCATTTTGCTCGCCCAGGAGAGTGAACATTCTAGAAAAAGTGCATTAGCTCACCCAGGCTAGTGAACCAAGGCCAAATTGCTCGCCTGGGCGAGTGAGTTTAAGCAGGTGACCAAATCCTATAAATAGGCATGCAAGGTGAAGATGGAAGCATGGTTTTTGGAGGGAGAGAAGTGAGAAACACTTAGGGTTTAGAGAGAGGTGAGAAAAGAGAGAAAAGGAGTGGAAACTCTGCAGGAACAGGCCAAGGATTGCTACCTTTGTTATGTTTTCTGTTGATCTCTTGCTCTACACCATGATTGGTTAGTTTCTCTTAAGGATTGTATGTAATCTTCTTACCTTTTGATAAGTGCCCTAATTCAGTTAAATTCATGTTCCAAATGCAGACACTTATCTTTTGATTTCATAAGATTTGATTATAAATTTTCCCTAAACCTAGTTAAATAGCACCTAATGCTTGTATAAAAGTTGTTGTTCATATTTTGGAAGATTAATCCAATCATGTTTTGTATTTTGATAGAATTCCATGGATTTCTGAGGCTTACGAATAAGCAAAGCAATCAAAAATGGATCATAAAGAAAACCTAGGAGGTGCAACAAGCAAAACAGGCCCAATATCCATCAAGGCCCAAAAACATGTTTCAGAAAGTACCTTTAACTCGCCCAGGCGAGTGAATAAGGCACAACTGGCTCGCCTGGGCGACCAGCTCGTGCAAGTGGGCCATCAAAAGGCCAAGTGGACGTCCAAGTTGGGCTTTAACTCGCCCAAGCGAGTGGATAATGAAGCAATTGGTTGCTTGGGCGACCAAACTCGACCAGGCCAGCCCCTATAAATACCCAAGCACCCCCAAGGCCAAATACACTTCTTCCATTCCATTCTTCCTCCTCTATGGCTTCTTAGTTTGTTTTGAGCCTTAGGCTCTTAAATATTAGTATTAGGTAGGTTAGGAAAGTGAGAGAAGTGAGAGAAGTGAGATTTAGTGTGGAGACTCTGCCGGAAAGAAGCGGTGATGGGGCCCTTCATCAATTCTTCTCTTAAGGAGGTTTTCTCCATGCTTGGTTAGTTTCTCTTAAGGACTGGATGTAATCTTCTACTTTTAAGTATCTCTTTTAATATTTATTTATGCACAAGTCTTTTCAATTTATTATTGGTAATTTTATTCCATTCTTAATGCTTGATTCTACTTGATCACTAGTTTCATGAATTTGGATTCTAAGTTTAATTGGGAAGTACTCTTAGAATTTGAACTGAATAATTTTAATCTTTACGTTACGTTGCTAGGAATAGAGCATAACGTTTAGATTGCAAATAGCACGCGATTATGATTGTAATGCTAGGTTATTTACTTCGTATGCGAGGGATCGATATTCGGTAAATATCCTTTGAACTCGATTGCGAGGGGTCGATTCAAGGTTAATTAATGTGTGCATCAGTAATAATAGAAAATGATTTATACATGGTAATATTAATTGGATACTGAGGGTATGAATGATGAAATCCAAATCCTACGCTTTTCTTGAATTAGTTAAAATCATTTTATTAGTTTCCGTAATCTTTCATAATCTTTCGTTATTTTCGTAAAACCATCAAAACTTCGACCATACTCGTTGTACATAACTATTAAACTGTTGAATTCTATTTGGATAAACTGAGTAGCACAAGTCCCTGTAGAGATGAACTTTTATAAATTTTGTAACTTACAATGACAATTGGTACGCTTGCCAAAAGTCTAACACCTTTATGTATTTATTTTGATATTTGTTATATGTATGAATCCTTTCTACTCATTCTGGTGATTTCATTCTGTTCTTAATGTTTGATTCTACTTGATCACTAGTTTCATGAAATTGGATTCTAAGTTTAACTGGAAAGTACTCTTAGGATTTCAACTGAATGATTTTACTTTTTATGTTACGTTGCTAGGAATAGAGCATAACGTTTAGATTGCAAATAGCACGGGATTTATGATTTTAATGCTGGGTTATTTACTTCATATGCGAGGGATCGATATTTGGTAAATATCCTTAGAATTCTCAATTGCAAGGGATCGATTCAGGGTGAATTAATGTGTGCATCAGTAATGATGAAAAATGATTTATACATGGTAATATTAATTGAATACTGAGGGTATGAATGATGAAACCTAATCCTATGTTCTCTTCAATTAATTTCATTTTATTAGTTCCATTATTTCTTTAATTTAAGATGCACTATTTACGTTATTTCCGTAAAAGCATCAAACTTCGACCATACTCGTTGTACATAAACTATTAAACTGTTACTTTTATTTAAATTAACTGAGTAACTCAAGTCCCTGTGGAGACGATCTTTTATAAATTCTGTAACCTGAAACAACAATTGGTACGCTTGCCAAAAGTTTAACAGGGCCAAAGCACGTGAACTAGAGGGATCTCAAAACAACACCGTGAGGAGCTAACGGGAGAATTTATAGATAGGTAAGGGGAGTTTATTATTTGGTTATAGCTTTGATACCATAGTTGTGTAACATCCTCAAAATTATATCTTGAGTTTATATTTATGCTTGAATTATGGAAGTGTGATGATATTTGGATACAAGAAGAGTAGGATAGAGTTTATTTTAACACAAGCTTCTCAAAACTGTCTACACTCAAAAACAGTTTCTACCAACTGTTTTGAAAATTTTATTTCTCTCTCATTTCTTATTCAAATTAGGTATATGATATATGGAATTAAAGATCTAGATGTCAGTTATAACATATAAAAATTTCAGATAAATCTAGTGTGTGTAATGCCTGCAATAACAAAAATACTAAGAGATGTCATTGTTCTAAGTTGAATTTTCTGGCAGCTTTGGAAGGCTAGATTAAAAATGCTATACCTAGAGTTTTATAACTCCAAACCAGGCATGTGATACCTTGTTAGAAAGCTTAGTAAGTCTAGTTTAACATACTAAAATATTAGAATTTTTTGACAAGTAGATTGGTACAGAATAAACAATGAGCGAACCCCATCTGGTTAAGTGTTTCTAGCTTTTGAACCATTTTGATTGGGCACAACTTGTAACTCTTGCAATTTTTGCCCAAGGAATCAAGTCTTCAACTCAAATTTGGACTAATAAGAAGTGGATGAATACTCTCAAGGCATTCACTTGCAATAGCCATAGAATAGGCATAGCTAAGTGAACTAATAGAAAGAAAAGTTTGGTAAGCCAAAGTCAATGGTAAGTCAATGAAGATAAGTTTTTTGAACCAACCTTTCTAGGTGGCCTTCAACGTGGAAAGCAAGCATTAAATGAAAGAATCTTTGATTTTGCTTAGTCATCATGTACTTAATATATAAAATTAAAATATCTTTAGGTCATAATTACATTATAACCAAACCACAAATTAATTAAGCTACATCTTAACTAAGTCCTTTAGATCCTAACTAGCTTGATTACTATAAATATCCTACCATACTAATAAAAAAAATTCACATAAGACTTATACCTCCAAGCTCACTTCCACGGCCATTTCACATCTTGCCTTCATTTCTCATTTACTAGTAATCATATCCACTCTTAAAGTAGTATTCTACACATCTATTGTCTCATTTTCTTTTATCCAAATCATCCTAAGACTTTCTTCCTTAAAAAACTCAAAGAAGGACAGCCACCTATTCAGTCAATTATAAATCCAACTCACTTGAGGTAGGCTAGGCTTCAATCTCTAGTTAAGAATTTATTTGGACTGACCTATATGTTTAATAGTGCAGATTTATGGCTGATTATCATTGGAGGTTGTTTTATGATGTGTTTATATGGATTTAAGAGTAGGATATGTTGATGATTTAAGTACTGGAATATTAGTGATGTTTGGACTTGATTTTGGTGATTTTAGAATTGATTTTGATGGCATTTGGACTGTTTATTTATATTTTTATTACGGGACTGTTTTAAATTAATTGTGAGAAGTAGAGGTTGAATTGTATGTAGATAAATGGTTTAAATACTTAAGTGGTTCAACTTTTATGATTAATTAGTAGGGTGATAGGTGAAAGGAGATTAAGATACCAACTAAGTTTTAATCTTTTCTTGTGACGGGATAAAGAAATTAGAAAAATTATTTAGATGGTATATCAAGGTTCCCTAGTTAGATTTCTAACATGATTTGTCTGCAGCCTGAGGATATTCAATTGCCATGCATAAGTTGGCATGATTTCTAACCATACTTCTGGTACGTATAATATTGTGATGGAAATTTTTCCATGAGGTTGTATGAATTTCTCATGCATTGTATTATTGATGAAAATGATGGATTTGATGTGATGATATGTTGCTTCATGTTTCTGAGTCCAGTACGAGATTTATGAAACATGATCTGATACTACATCCAGTACGAGGTGTAGAGACCAGGTGCAAAAACATGGAATAAATGGTTTGCGTAAGATGGTCACAACAAGACATCCAGTACGAGATGTACCTACATACAATACGATATGTAAAAGCCATGTGCATTTGGAAATTTTCATTCATGCATTGTTTGCGTAAGATGGCCACGGCGAGACATCCAGTGAGATGTGCCTACATACAGTACGATATGTAGGAGCCCTGTGCACATGGGAATTTCATGCATACATGTTGTTTGAATGGTTATTTATTGTGTGGATTTTGTTGGAATTTCTTTTGATGGTGTACTAACGTATTTGGTGGTTTAGTTTTTGCCTACTGAGAAATTTTATTTCTCACTAGATTTTTTTTCATTTTTGTTCTTTATAGATGCTACAGTGATCGTGTTCCTTGATGCCCTGGATTTGGTGATGGTGTTGGAAAGAAGATAGGAACTAGGCTGGTGTTTGGAAAATCTTGTACTTGTACAATAAGACGTGATGTAACAAGTAATCAGTTCCGCTTAATGAATAAAGTCTCCGCTTATAAAATTAATACGTTTTAGAATTCTTACTAATACACATTCTTTAAAAAGAAATAGTAATAACAATTATCTAGAAATATATTATTCGTTACAAGTTGAAGGTCAGGGAACCCAATTATGGTAATGTATGTCTGTCCCTGTTGTGTGCTGCCTTTCAAGAAAAGTTATGCTTTAAACTAATGGGATGCGATATAATTATTATTGATGTGGGTTTGTTCCTATTATGTGCTCATTTTCCAAAAAAAAATTGTATTTTTAACTAATGGGATGTGATGAATTTGTTATTGATGGATAAAACTGTGAATGATGATGTTGTTGCTGTAATTGATTGAATTTTGGGGAAAAGTCTTAATTATAAAGGAGACTCTACCCAAAATTTTATAATATGTTTTCCTATTTAATTCTTTATTAAATTTTTAAATGGGCATAAAAGTGTGTTTTCTATATTGTAGTCCTCCTCTTTAATGTAGAATTTTCCTAAAATACCAATCTCGTGGTAATATGGATTGTGGATGAATGAGATGATATTGATGTCATTGATAATATTGAAATGAGATGCTATTGAAGTGGTTGATGATTTTGAAATGAGATCATGTTTATGTGATTGGTGATATTTAAATGAGACAATGTTGATGTGGTTGATAATGTTGAAATGAGATGATATTAATTTTTATGATGATGATATTGAAATAAAATGATGTTGATGTTGTTGATGATATTGAGATGAAATGAGGTTGATGTTGACAATGAAATTGATGAGAGATGATGTTGACAATATCATTGTATATTGTGGATACACATGGGGGGTGCATGACTGGATATCCTTGCGAGAAAGGGTTTACGAATTTTAAGCATCCATATAGAGAAAAATGGATTGCTTAAAATTCTAGTCCCTATCCATGGTCAGTGCATTGATGGTGCCCATGTTTCATACTTCATAATTGCATGGATGGAAACAGAATGGTGGAATAAACTACTGGGGTTACTAGGGGGCATATCACTCTGTTTGGAACTCCCTTGAGACTCAGGACTGATCACCATGGAGGGAGCGACCTGAGCACGACAGGGTGACCTCAATGAGCTACTGCATCATTTTCCTAAGAGAGGCTATTTCCATGAGGATGTTACCACATTGCATTCTGAGAGTTGAGTTAGATGCATGCATCATTCTGAGCATAGTTGATTTGAATTGTGAAAAAGTGGATGACTAGTTGTTGAGTGTGTGTGAAACTGATTGAATCTGGGAATGATTGGAGTTGTTGTTTGGTTGAGTATTTTTAGTTTAATAGTTTTCTATTCTTCTTAACTTATTTGACTTCTATTGGATTTTTATTTTCCCATTCTAATTCAGTTTTTGCCTTAGGCAAACAAGTGGGCTTAATTGATAATTGTTGTTTATTTTCGGAGTTTTTGCTTATTGGACCTATCTTCCTTGTGCAGGATCTAGAGAGCTCTACAAAACTCCAAATGGCACATATGAGTAGTTCTTGGAAAGATAAAGAAAATATCTACCATTTTGTCAAAGATAAGCTGAGGCCAATTCTGTCAATTTGAGGGTCATTTTAGGCTTGGAAGTCAGAATCACTGCACTTGAATTTTGGGCTGCGAAATTGGTGTAATTAGTAATTAGTTAGATTAGTTCGGCTTAATTATGGCCCATCCTTTCCTACTGACCCAGTCACTATATTTTAGTGATTTTAATTATTTGGATGGACACACTTCATTTTTAGCAAAAACATATTTTGTAGTGACTTTTAGAAGTTTTTAGAATTAAAACCCTTTCTCTTATTTTCTCTCAACTGTTCTTCATTTTCATTTCCTTTCTTTCATTTTCTTGCACTAATTTTGTGGGGCTTCCATTGATGATGATCATGGAAGGCTAAAAAATCAATCAATCCAAGGATCCAACCCAAGCAAGGAGAATTTGAGTTCTGGTTTGGTATTTCAATTTCTGTATGAATGTTCACTTTCTTCTTCAAATCATCTATTCGATTTTCATGATTATGAATGTGTTTAGGATTTAAAATGGATTAGGTTATGGATTCAGTTCCTAATTTTGACTTTTAATCATAGATTATTTGGATGATATTTCAATTAGGTTTGTGGTTTCAATTAATTTAGGGGGTTAATTCGATTGAACTGCATCTAATGAAATTGAATGAACTTTCATAACAAGATCATTTTCTGAGAACTATGATATTTCACATTGCTTGGTTTGGTGAATTGGATTGATGATTTTTAATCTGTTTTAGAATACCTATTATCAATTCTGTTAGTTTCTATTTTGCTACATTTTTCTGCAATTTTCATTTATCACATGCAAACTGTTTGATAAAAATCCCCTATTATTTACTAGTGAATTCAAGTTGGAACCATATTGATTGTGTCTCTTAGTCGACCTAGGTTAATCCTGTGCTACAGAATTAGCGTAAAATAATTGTTTTGAAGGGATATGACATCGGTTATCAAAACTGGCCCCGTTGCCGGGGACACGGTTCATTGTGTGCTAACTTTAATTCACTCATAATTAGATAATAGCATTAGCAAAATATAAAAAATATATATATTTGCATTCATTGGATATTTACATCTGCTGCACAATTGCACTTTATTACATATTTTCCTTGTTTCTGTTGGTTGTTATGAAGTGTGTGTGAGGTCCTGGTGCAAAAACATAAAAAAAAAAACAGAGAAAAACAAGGGAAAACAGAGGAAAAAAACAGAAGAGTAGTAGAGAGAGGAGTGGTGTAGTGTAGTTGTGTTTGTTGTGCAATTTGTTGTCCAGAAATTTTCGATCCTATGGAGTTTGGCTGTGAAACTTGGTGTCCAAAGTTTATCCCCCGTTCTAAGCAAAAGTAATCTCTTTAGGGGTTTGATGTGAGTTAAAATTGACAAATTCGATCTTTAAGTAGGAGTTTTAGCACAGTTTTAACAATTAGCGTAGGGGCATTCTGGTCATTTCACAGTAAACTATCTCAGAATGGGCTGAAATTTTCCCCGAATGTGGAGAAAATTAATACATCAAGGTGACCCTATGGAGGATGAACATGGTCAGGGGGGTCCAAATTTCCAAATTCAATGATTTAGACCACTTTTGAATTTATTTTGTGTTTTCATGATTTTTAAAAATCACCAAAAAAATTACAAAAATCAAGCATGATTTATAAATATTTACTGTAGTGTTTTTAAATTTTTCTAAAATTGTTTAGGACAATTTTCCATTTTATGTTTCATTTCAGCATATATTGTGAATAATGTCTTGGTAGAGTAGCTGCTTGACATTTATGTGATTTCTATGTTTTTGTCCCTTATGAGTTGAACTGTGCATGACTAGGTCCACACCAAGTGATTTGCATTCATATGATCCTGAGATAGATAGGACATTTCATAGATTAAGCAGAAATAATATTAGTCTAGATGAATTTGATAGTGTAGTTCTAGATAGTAGTATAGTGTTTTCTGTTTCTGAGTCTATTTCTAATCCTTCTGAACATCTTGATTCTGAAATTTTTGTTGATACAATGGCTGATAACACCATAACTCTTAAGGAATTGGCTACACCTGATGTTGTTTATCAACCTTGGTGTATTTAGTATCCTGGGACTGAGGTTAGTTATGAGCTAAAGTCTGGACTAATCCATTTGCTCCCAAAGTTTCATGGCCTTGCAGGTGAAGATACACACAAGCATCTTAAGGAGTTTCATGTAGTGTGTTCCACCATGTGACCACATGACATTCATGAGGATTATGTCAAGATGAAGGCATTTCCATTCTCTCTGGATGGTGTGGCCAAGGATTGGTTGTACCTTCAACCAGATCCTATCAACACCTGGACAGATATGAAGAGAAGATTCTTGGAGAAATTCTTCCCTGCATCCAGAACAGCTTCCATCGGGAAAGAAATTTGTGGTATAAGGTGAAAACACAATGAACACACTTCAAATAACCAAGAGGGGGGTGAATTGGTTAAAACAGATATTTAAAATTTTCTCTAAAACAATTTGCGGATTTAAAATGTGGATCGTATCACTCAATCACCTCACTAACATGGAGGCTACATCCAGTGTCTTCTAACCAACACTAGGTCAAAGTTTTCACTAAATCAAAAGTATTCTTTTACAAGCAATTACAAGTGATTATCTTTATCAACCCTAGATAAAGAATCTAAATACTAAAATACTATTAGAAAACAAATCACAAAGAACCTA
This sequence comes from Glycine latifolia, assembly GCA_013407115.1. NCBI lineage: Eukaryota > Viridiplantae > Streptophyta > Magnoliopsida > Fabales > Fabaceae > Glycine > Glycine latifolia. Next base: position 207,377 of record QARZ01040992.1, read on the forward strand.
AGAACCCTACTTAGATCTTTATCCCTAGAGAACACTACTCTAGAAAGCTTGAAAGAAACTATTTGATATTCACAACAGAATTTGAAACTCATAAATTGTAAAAGAAAGATTCAAGAGAGACACAACCTGTGATCCTTAATGGATGAATGAATGAATGAACGAAGTTACCAATCACTCAGGTTGTATGAATGCCAATGCTTAGAATCAACTCTCTTGAAAAACTCTTTTTCTCTAACACATCATCTCTAAAAATCAATAATATTTTGATCTCACACAAGATATGTTTCACTTAGTAAATCAGTATCATGAACTTTTGAAAGCTTTTAAAACTTTGGGTAAATCTCACACTTAAGAGTAGTTCATTCTTTTTAAAATGCAGACCCATAAAGCTTTAAATAGAAAATTGATTTAAGAAAATGTAATCGATTAAAATGTTAGTGTAATTAATTATTTTAACATAAGTAATCGATTAATACACCAGATAATCGATTAATGCGTTCTTGAGCTTTCTGGAAAATTTTCACGAACAAAATAATCGATTAATATGTGATGTAATCGTTAAAGCAGTCATCAAGTATGTGAAAATAAGCTTTGGTAATCGATTACATAAGAACGGTAATCAATTAATGCAGACAAGCTCAAATATGAAATAAGCCTTTGTAATCGATTACAGAAGAGTGGTAATCGATTGAAGAAGACACGCATAATTTGTAAAAAGCACTTGGTAATTGATTACGCCTTGCTTGTAATCGACTAAGTGTTCTTCATGGATTTTCCAGAAATAAACACACGCATGTTATCAATTACATTGTGCCTGTAATCGATTAAAGAAGTGCACAATCTGATTTTTCCAAACATATAGGCCATGAAATTTTTTTGCAAATGCAAACAGTTAATCCTATATTCCAGATATGAATGCATGTAAATGAGTATGCAAATGCAATGCAAGGATCACAAGGTAATGTACTTGAACCACTTAGACAAATTACAAATGCCTTCAAATTGATTGGGCATGTAAAAAGCTAAAACATCAAGCCAATTACTTCAGCCTTGCTTTGATCTTCTTGTAGCTCCCCCTGTATCCAACATAAGGCAGCTACCTAGAGAGACATTGTATGAATACTGGGAGAGATTTAACAAGTTGGGTGCTACCTGTCCTCACCATCAAATCAGTGAGCAACTATTGATCCAGTATTTTTATGAAGGCTTGATGTTGATGGATAGGACTTGATGAAGCAAATGACAACGACCAACATTTTGCTTCAACAAAATGTCAACGCCACCATCCAAGACCTGCAGACTCAGGTTGGACAGTTAGCTACAATTGTCAACCAGATGCAGCAGCAAGGTTCTGGCAACATTCCAGCACAACCAGTTATTAATCCAAAGAATGTGAGTGCTATTACCTTGAGGAGTGGCACAAAGCTTCCAAATGCTAGTGCTAAAATTGATGTTGGTAAAAAAGTTGATGATGGTGCCAAAATAGATTCTGCACCAACACATATTCCTCTACCTTTTCCTGCTGGATCCATTTCTACAAAGAAAGTGGAGTTTTATTATGATCTGCTTGATACTTTCAGAAGGGTGAAAGTCAACATTCCCCTCTTGGATGCCATCAAACAAATTCCAAAATATGCAAAGTTCTTGAAGGATTTGTGCACCCACAAGAGGAAGCTGAAGGGAAATGAACAAGTAAAGATGGGCAGAAATGTATCTGCACTTATATAGGGCAAAACTATTGATGTCATTCCACTATCCACCTTGCCACAGAAGTGCAAGGATCCTAACACTTTCACTGTCCCTTGCACCATTGGAGATTGTACTTTTCCAGATGCCATGTGTGACCTTGGAGCCTCCATTAATGTCATGCCCACATCAGTTTACAGATCATTACATTTTGGTGATTTGAAACCCATTGGTGTTGTCATTCACGTAGCCAACAGGAATGTTGCACTTCCACTTGGACTTATTGAAGATGTGCTGGTGCAAGTTAATAATTTGATTTTTCCTACAGATTTTTTCATTTTGGATATAGAGAATAAGTCTTCCAACCATGGTTCCACATTGATCCTAGGAAGACCATTCTTGATGACAGCTAGGACCAAAATTGATGTGTATGCAAGAACTCTTTCCATGGAGTTTGCTGATGACGTTGTCCAGTTTAACATTTTTTAGGCCATGAGACATCCTGTAGAGGAGTATTCTATCCTTCTTCTTGATATCATTGATGTTGCAGTAGATAGTGTAGATATTTCTTATTTTTCTGATTTTTCTGATTTTGATCTTGGTTCTTGTAATTGTACCTGTGATGATTCTGCTGTTGTGTGTTGTATTTGTTCGGAGATTTCCTCCGTACTTCACTCTGATTGTGTTGCAGGTGCAGATACAGGTTTTGATTCAACTATCTCCCTTCCCTCAGCCACCAACCTTTCCTTGCCTTCCACCATTCAGCTACCTTCCTTGGAGTTGAAGTCACTACCTGAGCACCTTAAATATGCATATTTAGATGATGCTTAGCAGCTTCCAGTCATCATATCTAGCAGCCTATCACTTGAGCATGAAGAGAAGTTGCTGCATGTTTTGAGAGGCCACAAAAAGGCCATTGGATGGACACCTTCTGACCTTCCTGGAATAAATCCTTCCATTTGCATGCATCAGATACTCTTGGAGGATGATTCTAGGCCGGAGAGGCAACCACAGAGGAGGCTAAATCCCACTATTCTTGATGTGGTGAAGAAGGAAGTGATGAAGTTACTAGCTGCAGGGATCATCTATCCCATTTCAGATAGCACTTGGGTTTCACCTGTCCAAGTGGTCCCTAAGAAGTCGGGTATCACTGTTGTGAAAAATCAGGATAATGAGTTGATTCTGACTAGAGTAGCCAACAGTTGGCGAGTTTGCATTGACTACAGGAGACTTAACCAGGCAACTCACAAGGACCATTTCCCTCTCCCCTTCATTGACCAAGTTCTGGAGAGGTTGGTAGGTAAATCACATTATTGCTTTCTTGATGGTTTTTCTGTTACATGCAGATTCATATTGCACCAGAAGACCAACATAAGATCACATTCATCTGTCCATTTGGCAGATTTGCCTACTCTAGGATGCCCTTTGGCCTATGCAATGCACCTGCTACCTTCCAAAGGTGCATGGTGAGTATCTTTTCTGATTTATTAGAGAGTTGCATGGAGGTGTTTATGGATGATTTCACTATTTATGGTTCCTCTTTTGATGCATGTTTGGATAGTCTCTCTAGAGTTCTTGATCGATGTATTGGCACTAACCTTATTCTTAACTTTGAGAAATGCCATTTTATGGTACATGAAGGTATAGTCTTAGGGAATTTAGTTTCTAGTAGAGGTCTTGAGGTTGATAAAGCTAAGATTGATGTTATAACTTCTTTACCTTACCCCGCTTCTGTGCGGGAAGTGCGTTCTTTTCTTGGACATGCAGGTTTTTATAGGAGATTCATCCAGGATTTCAGCAAGATTGCACTACCATTGTCCAAGCTTCTCCAAAAGGATGTAGACTTTATGATTGATCAGCCTTGCAAAGAGGCATTTAAGGAATTAAGGAAGAAGCTTACGACTTCTCCCATTTTGCAGCCACCAGATTGGGAACTTCCCTTTGAGCTGATGTGTGATGCCTCTAACTATGCACTTGGGGTTGTGTTGTCACAGAGAGTTGATAAACGATCCCATGTCATTGCTTATGCTTCATGCACTTTAGATGCAGCCCAAGTTAACTACACCACCACAGAGAAGGAGCTTTTAGCTATTATTTTTGCTTTAGATAAATTCGATCTTATTTGCTTTGCTCCCATATCACTGTCTTTACTGACCATGCAGCTTTGAAGTACCTGTTGAAGAAGCCTGATGCTAAACCTAGATTGATCAGGTGGATGCTTCTCCTTCAAGAGTTTGATATTGAGATTAAGGACAAGAGTGGTGTAGAAAACTTGGTTGCTGATCATTTGAGTAGGATTGAGAGACCTGTTGAATCCTTTCCTATTAGGGATAATTTCCTTGATGAGCATTTGATGCACTTGCATTCATCACATATCACCCCTTTGCTGACATTGGGAATTTCATAGTTGCATCTGTTGTTCAACCTCATGCATTTAGGTCTCAAATAGATAAACTTAAGAGTGATGCTAAATTTTATGTGTGGGATGATCCTTATTTGTGGAGGTTTGGTAGTGATCAAGTGATCCACAGGTGTGTGCCAGATCATGAGATTCAGTCTATTCTTCAGTTTTGTTATGGCACACCTACTGGTGGTCATTTTTGTCCTCAACGGACTGCTAGGAGGTATTGGACTGTGGGTTCTATTGGCCCACTTTGTTTAGAGATGCTCATCACTTTACCACCACTTGTGAGCAGTGTCAGAGAGTAGGAGGAACCATTACACGTAGACATGAGATGCCTCAGCAGCCTATTTTTTGTGAGATTTTTTATGTGTGGGGTATTGATTTTATGGGTCCATTTCATGTTTCTCATGGTTTTTTATATATTCTGCTTACTGTTGATTATGTTTCTAGAGGGGTTGAAGCTAAGGCCACTAGAATTAATGATTCTAAAGTTGTGGATTTTGTGAGATCTAACATTTTTTGCAGGTTTGGTGTGCCTAGAGCCATTATCAGTGACCAGGGGAGCCATTTCTGTAACGGGTCATTGACATCCTTGATTCAGAAGTATAGGGTGTGCATAGAGTTTCTACAGCTTATCATCCCCAAACTAATGAGCAAGCAGAGGTTTTTAACAAAGAGATAAAGCAAGTGTTACAGAAGGTAGTGCAATCCAATAGGAAGAATTGGAGCAAGCTACTTGAAGATGGTTTATGGGCTCACAGGACCGCTTACCGAACACCTTTGGGGATGTCTCCCTATAGGGTGGTTTTTGGTAAGTCATGCCACATTCCGGTGCAGATTGAGCATCGTGCTTATTGGGCGGTGAAGAGTTGTAACATGGCATTTGATGAAGCGAGTATGGAAAGGAAGCTTCAATTGCAAGAACTTCAAGAGATCCGCTTGGAAGCTTATGAGAACTCCAAGATTTACAAGGAGAAAGTGAAGAGATTTCATGACTCTAGGATTCTTAGGAAGGAGTTCCATATTGACCAAAAAGGGCTATTGTTTAACTCTCGCCTCAAGCTTATTTTCGGTAAACTTCGATCTAGATGGGATGGACCTTTTGTTATTACTAATGTTTTTTCCCATGGTGCAGTTGAGATTAAAAATGAAGTTACCGACAAGGTCTTCAAAGTGAATGGTCACCAACTCAAGCTATTTCATGAGAGCCCGCTGGTGGAGGAGGAGCTTGTGGCGGGCATCTCTTTGGTCTTGCCAATTCTATGTGATGATGTGCCTTGAATGACATTTGGGGAGTTTCCTTTTCCCTTCTTTTATTTGTTGTCTCTTTATTTGAATCTCATTGCATACTTACATTGAGGACAATGTTTCAAGTGTGGGGTGAAGGATTACAAAATCTGTTTTTTGTTTACGTTTCTGTTTATCTGTTTCTGTTTGCTGTTTACTGTTTTGTTTATTTTCTGTTTCTATTTGTTTTTACATTCTGTCTATTTTAATTTTGAGTCTGTTTTCTATTTTATCTGTCTATGTTCTATTTTTTGTTTTAGTTTTTGAGTCTGTATGTTGTTTCTATCTGTTTTCTATTTTATCTATGTATTTTGTTTTCTATTTTAGTTTGTTTTTGTTTCTGTCTGTTTCTGTATATTTTTGTTACCGTGTCTATTATTGTTTTGTTATATTTGTTTTGTTTTGTTCTATTTGGTTGTTATTCTGTTTTTACATTCAGAAAATAAAAATTAGAATTTAAGCACTTTTTCATGTTTTTCATAGGATTTCTAACTTATATAATTTGTGAGAAATGTACTAATTTTGTTGGATTGAAAGGTTTCATGCTTGATGTGAATCATTGTTGCAATTGTTGAAGTGATAAGTAGGCTTAAGAAATAGAATTTAAGATGGATCATGTGTGATAGAATTATGCTCTGTGAGTTTTTGGGCCTTTGTGGATGAATCACATTATTTCATTCATGTTCTTTCAAGTGTGATTTCACCATTGTGCTAGATTACTCTATGTTTTGTCTTGCCTCTTTTGACATTCCTTGCTACATATGCTTTGATTGAGATGATTAAGGCCTTCTTTCTTTTATCCACTAGCCAAATAAACTATCCTTGCCTTGATATCCATTGATACCCTTTTTGAGCCTTTAACCTTTTCTTTCTTGTGTACCTCATTATAAAAAAAGAAAAAAAAATGGAAAACCAAGTTATCCTAACTTTAGGGAGAAAATGAGCCTTGGAATTCTTTTGGGAGTGGGTTTCAAACAAGTTTGGGGTATTTTTGTTTTGTTTTTATTTGAAAAGAAAAGGAAAGAAAAGAAAAGAAAAGAAAGATTTTACAAAACAAAAGTTCAAAGAAAAAATGCATAAACAAGGAAAAAGAAAAGCAAGGAAAAAGAAAAAAAAGGAAAAAGAGAAAAAAAGAAAAAGAAAATGCAATAAAAGTTGTTGTGAGTCATTTTCATCCTTATAAGTTCTTTGTTTCTACCCTTCCTTTTACTTGTTGGCTTACTCTTCATTGCCCCTCTTTTCTCTTAGTTTTAGCCTAAATATCCTTTTCTTATACACCCTTTATCCAAGCCATACATTACAAGCCTATAAAGTCCTTTTGATATTTTCATGCATGTGTATTTCAAGTTGAATGAATTAGAGTCTTGTCAAAGTTTTGATGTGTTAGTTAGATGTGGTTTTTGAGTGTAAAGATAAACCCATACACATTAGAAGAGGTTGAGTGTTTCTCTTTGAGAGATTTCTATCTCTTTGTGATCATGTGTTCATGGATTGTTTGAAACATTAATATCATTTTTTCATTTTTCCTCTTTCTCACTTTTGTGCATTGTTAGGATCCATTGAAAAAAGTGTGTGCCTTGTTCTTACCTTTCTTTTAGTTTGTAGTTTACTTTAGTTTGAATTTTTCTCTTAGTCTTTCTTTTAATTTTACCCAAGAGTGCAAAAGTTTAAGTGTGGGGTATTTTGATTGAGTATTTTTAGTTTAGTATTTTTCTATTCTTCTTAGCTTATTTGACTTCTCTTGGACTTTATTTTCCCATTCTAATTCAGTTTTTGTCTTAGGCAAACAAGTGGGCTTAATTGATAATTGTTGCTTATTTTCGGAGTTTTTGCTTACTTGACCTATCTTCCTTGTGCAGGACCTAGAGAGCTTTACATAACTCCAAATGGCTGGAAAGATAAGGAAAATATCTACAATTTTGTCAGAGATAAGCTGAGGCCAATTCTGTCATTTTGAGGGTCATTTTAGGCTTGGAAGTCAAAACCACTGCACTTGAATTTTGGGATGCGAAATTGATGTAATTAGTAATTAGTTAGATTAGTTCAGCTTAATTATGACCCATCCTTTCCTACTAACTCATTCACTATATTTTAGTGATTTTAAGTATTTGGATGGACACACTTCATTTTTAGCAAAAACATAGTTTGTAGTGACTTTTAGAAGTTTTTAGAATTAAAACTCTTTCTCTTATTTTCTCTCAACTGTTCTTCATTTTCATTTTTGTTCTTTCATTTTCTTGCACTAATTTCATGGGGCTTCCATTGATGATGATCATAGAAGGCTAAACAATCAATCAATCCAAGGATCCAGCCCAAGCAAGGAGAATTAGCGTAGCTTAATTGTTTTGATTGTGTCTCTCAGTCGACCTAGGTTAATCATGTGCTACAGAATTAGCGTAGCTTAATTATTTTGAGGCGATACAACATCGGTTATCAAAATCGAACAACGAACACACTGCCAAATTCAAACTGCCATAACTTTTTAGCCGGATGTCCTATTGACACTCATAATATATCGTGACACTTGAAATTGAACAACGAACACACTGCCTTATTCAAATAGTGATAACTTTTGACCCGGATGTCCGATTAAGGCCTATAATATATCATGACGATCGAAATAGAAACAGAAAGCCTCTTCCAAATTAAAACAAGCATAAATTTTCACTCGGATGTCCGATTGAAGCCTGTAATATATCGTGACACTTGAAATTAAACAAGGAACACTCTGCCAAATTCAAATGGTTGTAACTTTTGACTCGGATGTTTAAATGAGGCCCGTAATATATCTTGACGCTTGAAATTGAACAAGGAACACTTTTCCAAATTCAAACATATATAATTGTTGACTCGGATGTCCGATTGAGGTCTGTAATATATCGTGACACTTCAAATTGAACAAGGAACACTCTGGCAAATTCAAACGGCCATAACTTTTGACTCGAATGTCCGATAGAAGCCCGTAATTGTGACGTTTGAAATTGAACATGGACACACTGCAAAATTCAAACATACATAACCTTTGACTCGGATATCCCATTGAGGCCTATAATATATCATGACACTTCAACTTGAACAAGGAACACTCTACCAAATTCAAACAACTGTAAATTTTGACCCGAATATCCGATTTAGGCCCGTAATATATCGTGATGCTTGAAATTGAAAAAGGAACACACTACCAAATTCAAATGATGATAACTTTTGACACGGATGTCCGATTGAGGCTTGTAATATATTGTGTTACTTCTCATTGAACAAGGAACACTTTGCAAAATTCAAATGGTTATAACTTTTGGTTTGGATGTCTGATTGAGGCTCGTAATATATCATGACACTTGAAATTAAACAAGGAACACTATGCCAGATTCAAACAACCCTAACTTTTGACCCGGATGTTTGATTGAGGCCTGTAATATATCATGATGCTTGCCTGTAATATATCATGACGTTTCAAATTCAACAAGGAACACTACCAAATTCAAATAGCCATAACTTTTGACCTAGATGTCCGATTGACGCCCGTAATATATCGTGACGCTTCAAATTGAACAAGGAACACTCTACCAAATTCAAACGGCCATAACCTTTGACTTGGATGTTCAATATAGAGCTTCAATTTTTTGTGACTCTTTTAATTGAAGGAACACACTGCCAAATTCAAACGATCATAACTTTTGACCTGGATGCCCGATTGAAGCCTGTAATATATTGTGACGCTCGAAATCGAACAAGGTAGCCACTTCCAAATTCAAATGACCATAACTTTTGACCCGCATTTCTGATTGAGGCCTCTGATATATCGTGACACTTCAAATTGAACAAGGCATACTCTGCCAAATTCAAACAATCATAACTTTTGACTCGGTTGTCTGATTAAGACCCGTAATATATCATGACACTTCAAATTAATCAAGGAACACTCTACCAAATTCAAATGGTCATAACTTTTCACTCGGATGGTTGATGTAGGCCTGTAATTTTTAGTGACGCTTTAAATTGAACAAGGAACACAACCAAATTCAAAATGATCCTAACTTTTGACCTGGATGCCCAATTGAGGTGCGTAATATAACGTGACACTCGAAATTGAACAAGGAAGTCACTTCCAAATTCAAATGACCATAACTTTTGACACGCATTTCTGATTGAGGCCTCTAATATGTCGTGACACTTCAAATTGAACAATGAACACTCTGTCAAATTCAAATGGCCGTAACTTTTGACTCGGATGTCCGATTGAGGTTCGTTATATAGTATGACGCTTGAAATGGAACCAAGAACACACTGCAAAATTCAAACGATCATAAATTTTGACCTAGATGCCCGATTGAGGCCCGTAATATATTGTGACGCTCAAAATCGGACAAGGAAGCCACTTCCAAGTTCAAATGATCATAACTTTTGTATTTTTGATTGATGCCTCTAATATATTGTGACGCTTTAAATTGAAAAAGGAAGATTCTGCCAAATTCAAACAATCATAACTTTTGTTTCGGTTGTCCGATTGGGACCCTAATATATCATGATGCTTCAAATAGAACAAGGAACACTCTGCCTAATTCAAACGACCATAACTTTTGACTCAGATGTCCGATATACGCTCACAATATATCGTGACACTTCAAATTGAACAAGGAACACTCTGGGAAATTTAAACGACCATAATATTTGACTCGGATGTTCGAATGAAGCCTGTAATATAGCGTGATGCTTGAAATTAAACATGGAAAACACTGCCAAATTCAAACATACATAAATTTTGACCGAATATCCCATTGAGGCCTGTAATATATCGTGACACTCGAAATCAAACAAGGAAGCCTCTTCTAAATTCAAACAATCATTAACTTTTGACTCATATGTCCGATTGAGGCCCACAATATATCTCGACGCTTGAAATTGAACAAAGAACACACTGCCAAATTCAATCGACCATAATTTTTACCCAGATGTCTAATTGAGGCCTGTAATATATCGTGATGCTCGAAATCGAACAAGGAAGCCTTTTCTAAATTCAAACGAGCATAAATTTTGACTCGAATGTGCAATTGAGGCCCATAATATATCGTGAAGCTAGAAATTAAACAAGAAACACTTTACCAAATTCAAACAGTTGTAACTTTTAACTTTGATGTCCGATTGAAGGGCCAAAATATATTGTAATGCTTGCAATTAAACATGGAACACTCTGCCAAATTCAAACGACCATAACTTTTGACTTGAATGTCTGATAGAAGCCCATAATCCTAACGCTTGAAATTGAAGAAGGAACACAATGCAAAATTCAAACATACATAACATTTGACCTGGATATCCCATTGAAATACCTATAATATATCGTCACGCTCAAAATCGAACAAGGAAGCATTTTCTAATTTCAAACAATCATTAACTTTTGACTCATATGTCTGGTTGAGGTCTGTAATATATCGTGACACTTCAACTTAAACAAGGAACACTCTTCCAAATTCAAACAACTGTAACTTTTGACACGGATGTCCAATTTAGGCCCATAATATCCGTGACGCTTGAAATTGAACAAGGAACACACTGCCAAATTCAAACGATGATAACTTTTGACGCAGATTTCCAATTAAGGCTTGTATTATATCATGTTAACTCATTGAACAAGGAAAACTTTGCCAAATTTAAACGGTTATAACTTTTGACTTAGATGTCCGATTGAGGCACGTAATATACCGCGACGCCTGAAATTAAACAGGAACACTTTGCCAAATTCAAATAGCCGTAGCTTTTGACTTGGATGTCTGATTGAGGCCTGTAATATATCGTGACGCTTATTGTAATATACTGTGACATTTCAAATTCAACAAGGAACACTCTACCAAATTCAAACGACCATAACTTTTGACTCAGATGTTTGGTTAAGGCCCGTCATATATTATGATCCTTGAAATTGAACAGGGAACACACTATCAAATTCAAACGGCTATAACTTTTGACCTGGATGCCCGATTGAGGCCCGTAATATATCGTGATGCTCGAAATCAAACAAGGAAGCCACTTTCAAATTCAAATGATCATAAATTTTGACTCGCATTTCCGATTGAGGCCTCTAATATATGGTGACGATTCAAATTGAACATGGAACACTCTGCCAAATTCAATCAATCATAACTTTTGACTCGGTTGTTCGATTGGGACCCGTAATATATCATGACGGTTCAAATAGAACAAGGAACACTCTACCTAATTCAAACGGCCATAACTTTTGACTTGGATGTCTGATATAGGCCCGTAATTTATCGTGACACTTCAAATTGAACAATGAACACTTTTGCAAATTCAAACAACCATAACTTTTGACTTGGATGTCCGAATGAAGCCCGTAATATATCATGACACATGAAATTGAACATGGAGCACACTTCCAAATTCAAACATACATAATCGTTGACTCGGATATCCCATTGATAAGTGTCATATTTTAGTAAAAATCAGGCTTACAATGATGACACTTATCTTTTGATTTCAGTAAAATTGTTTATAAGCTTGCCCTAAAACCTATTTGATTTGCATTTTGTACTTATATAAATGTTGTTTTTCACATTTTGGAAGATTAGTCCAATCATATTTTGTATTTTGATAGGTTCCGATGGTATCCAAAACATCCAAGCAAACAAAGCAAGCGAAAGGGACATAAGAATCAAATTTAGGAGGTGTCAGAAGCAAAAACTGCCCAGAACTCACCCAGGCCAACTTATTTAGGCTTTAACTCGCCCAGGCAAGTGAATTATGCACAAAGTGGTCGCCCAGGCGAGTAGAGGTTTCCAAAAAGTTGTTTTAATTCGCCCAGGCTAGTGAAAATAGCACAAAACACTCACCTGGGCGAGTGGAGACATCAACAAGTGGCATTAAATTCGCCCAGGCAAGTTTAACAAGCACAAGACACTCGCCTGGGCGAGTGGACTCAAGCAGGAGGCCAAATCCTATAAATAGCCATGCAAACCTTGGAGAAATGCATTCCATTTTCGAAATTTGAGAGCCTAGGACGTGATTTGAGAGTAGTTTAGCATAGGAAGAGTGAGAGAAGTGAGGAATTAGTGTGGAAACTCTCCCGGCAGGAGTTGGTGATGATTTCCTTCATCAATTCTTCCATTGAGGAGGTGCTCTCCATAATGATTGGCTAACTTCTCTAAGGATTGGATGTAATCTTCTTACCCTTAAGTTTTTCTTTTAATATTTATTTATGCATAAGTCTTTTCTATTTATTATTGGTAATTTCATTTTGTTCTTAATGCTTGATTCTAATTGATCACTAGTTTCATGAAATAAGGTTTTAAGTTTAACTAGAAAGTACTCTTAAAACTGGAACTGAATAATTTTACTCTTTATGTTACGTTGCTAGGAATAGAGCATAATGTTTAGATTGCAAATAACATGCGATTATGATTATAATGCTGGGGTATTTATTTCATATGCGAGGGATCGATATTTGATAAATATTCTTAGGATTCTCAAATGCGAGGGATCAATTTGGGGTGATTTTATGTGTGCATCAATAATAAAAGAAAATAATTTATGCATGGTAATATTAATTAAATACTAAGGGTATGAATGATGAAATCCAATCCTACACTTTTCTTGAATTAATTAAACTCGTTTTATTAGTTTCCGTAATTTTCCGTAATTCCAACGCACTAAATCTATTATTTCCACTTTTTCTTTAAATTTCGTAATTTCTGTTATTTCACAAATACATGAAACTCTGTTCACACTCGTTGTACATAACTATTAAATTGTTAAAGTTCTGTTTAGATTAACTGAGTAACTCAAGTCCCTGTGGAGACGATCTTTTATAAATTTTGTAACTTATAACGACAAATTGGTACGCTTGCCAAAAGTCTAACACCCATTGAGGCCTATAATATATCGTGACACTTGAAATCAAACATGGAAGCCTCTTCTAAATTCAAATAATCATTAACTTTTGACTTATTTGTCTGATTGAGGCCTGCAATATATTTCGACGCTTGAAATTGAACAAGTAACACACTACCAAATTCAATCGACCATAATTTTTGACTCAGATGTCCGATTGAGGCCTATAATATATCCTTTGAAACATAAAGACAATGTCACAGATTTTGGAAGATCATGGTTGAGGAGTTTAGTCTCCTCCATTGAAATAATCAACAAGACCTGCCATGTCCTCCATTGAAATAATCAACAAGATCTTTTTGTGGTTAGATTTCATCTTACTTGGAAACAATCTCAATCTAGAATTAAATAATAAAACCTGTTGACCAGGCTGAAAATTCCTTTTCAAAAGCTTTTTATCATGATAAACTTTAACTCTTTGCTTATAAAGTTTGTAATTTTCATAAGCTTGAAACCTTAATACTTCCAATTGATGAAGTTGGAGCTTCCCGTGTTCACCAGCTACATCCAAATTAAAATTCAGAAACTTCAATGCTTAGTACGCTTTTTGTTCTAACTCAACAGGTAAATGACAAGATTTGCCATAGACCAATTGGAAGGGAATGAATCCTATAACACCCTGAAATTTCGATAACTAAAAATAGATGTTTGATGTACTTCTTTTGTTATTTGATTATTTGATTAGTTTAGATTAGTTGAATTATTGTGTAAATTATCTATGTGCAATTGCTTGGTGTAAATGTCAAGTTATGTGAAGTTTGTTTGAGCTGCATTGTAATTGAGTGATTCCGAGTTTGTCCCAAAACCTATTTTAGTAACATCACCATTCTAGATTAATTAATTGTTGGATCGCCTTCAGATTTTAAAATACATTTCTAACCAACATATGTAACTTTTGACCGTTGGGATTGCCAAAATAATGTCGAGAGAGGGAGAAATTAATTTTTTCACAAAAGCAGAAATTTTAAAATTTGGTCAGCTCACCCAGGCGAATTTTGCAGGCATTTTTGCTCGTCTGGGTGAGTCCAGGCAGTGATAAATACATACAGCAGCATCTAGACCACGAAAATTGGTCTTCTCCCTCCCCCAAACAGCTCCCAAGCTCCCCACCACCCACAGCCACCGAAGACTATCGCGAGACACCACCGCTTGCCGTTGAACCACCACACGAAGAGGAACACTTTAATCAGAGCGGAATCTTCAAAACTCAACTGGAGGATCCGATAGAGAACGGAGCCTCCAATCCTCCTTTCTTGGTTTCCTTGAGGTAATCTTGGTTTCTTTTGTCTTCTTCTAGCTAGTTTAAGCTTTTCTTTGTGTCTCTTACATTTTGGGTACCGTTGTTAGAAATTTTATACATCCTTTGAAAACCTTTTGAAAATGAGATGCTGTAAAAGTCTCATTTTTATGAAATAGATATCATTTTTGTGATCTTTGTTGAGCCCTGGTCACATTGGTGTGATCAAAAATTCAAAATGATTTCTTTTGAAATGAACTCCCAAAACACCGTTTAGCCCCTTTTTGATTTGAGTGTGTATTTGACCCTAAATGTTAATTTTGACATTGCCTTTAAAATCTATACTAAATTATCTTTGATTTGGTATACAGAGCTCTGTGTTCGAACAAGCACGCATATTCAAAGGATCATGAAACAACACCACTAGGCTGTAACAGGGAGAACTCTTAGTTAGGTAAGGGAAGTTGATTATATAGTTATAGTTTTAGTGCAATAGTTGGGGGCCAGGGAGTCCATCTATGAAGATAACTGCCTATCCCTGCTATGTGCTGGTTTTTCAAGAAAAACTAAGTTTTTAACTAATGGGATGCGATGTATTTATGAGTAATGTGTGTTTGTTCCTGTGTGTGCTCGTTTTCAAGGCAAATGATGTTTTTAAGTAATGGGATGAGATGAATTTGCTTGTTGATGGATAAAACTATGAATGATGTTGTTGATGTGATGTTTAGATTTTTGGGAAAAGTCTTAATTACAGAGGAGACTCTGTCCAAAATTTTATAATTAATTTTCTATTTAATTCTTTACTAAATTTTTAAATGGGCATGAGAATATGTTTTCTACTGTAATCCTCCTCTTTAATTTAGAATTTTCCTAAAATACCAAACTCGTGGTAATATGGATTGTGAATGAATGAGATGATATTGATGATTATGATGATGATGTTGAAATGAGATGATATTGGTGTTATGATGATGATGTTGAAATGAAATGACGTTGATGTTGTTAATGACAATAATGAAAGATAATGTTGATATGAACAATGTCATTGTGTGATGTGGATATACATGGATAGCCATGGTTGTATGATGTATATGTCCACATGGGGTGCATTGATCGGTTGGTTACCCTTGCGAGGAAGGATGTGTTCCTAGCCACGGTTAGTGTATCAGGGATGTTGTGTATGTACATGGGGGTTCATGACTGGATAACCTTGCGAGGGAGGGTTTACGAATTTTAAGCATCCCAAGAGAAAAAGGGATTGTTTAAAATTCCGGTCCCTATCTATCCATGGTCAGTGCATTGATGGTGCCCATATTTCATACTTCATATTTGCATGGATGGAAATAGAATGATGGACAGTAAGTACCGGGGGTACTAGGGGGCAATCACTCTGTTTGGAACTCCCTTGTGACTCAGGGATGATCACCATGGGGGGGAATGACCAGTGCACGACAGGGTGACATCAATGAGCTACTGCATCATTTTCTTGAGAGAGGATATTTCCATGAGGATGGTTGTAACGAGCCGCCCCGTTGCTAATATATCACTAACTCTTAACCATAATATTAATGCATTTTAATAAAAAGAACACCACTTTATTTTATCTTGAAAACAGTGGTAATTTTTTTTTT
>QARZ01040992.1:243526-257357 GCA_013407115.1 Glycine latifolia
TTGTCTTGAATCCTTGACAAGTGATCAGCTACCTTGTTTTCCACTCCCGCTTTATCTTTGATTTCTAAATCGAACTCCTGAAACAAAAGCATCCAACGCAGCAAGCGTGGCTTTGTGTCTTGCTTATTCATTAAAAAATTAAGAGCTGCATGGTCAGTGTAAACAATCACTTTAGAACCAATCAAGTAGGACCTAAATTTGTCTAAAGCATATACTACTGCTAGCATTTCTTTTTCAGTAGTGGCATAATTGACTTGCGCCTCATTCAAAATCTTACTAGCATAATATATTACATGTAAACACTTTTCTTTCCTCTGTCCTAAAACAACACCTATTGCATAAGCACTAGCATCACACATAAGTTCAAATGGTAAAGTCCAATTAGGGGCTATTAAAACAGGTGCAGTAGTAAGTTTATTTTTCAGTATATTAAATGCATCCAGACAAGCTTTATCAAAACAAAAGTCTACTCCCTTTTTAGTCAATTGGCTGAGAGGTTTTGCAATCTTAGAGAAGTCTTGAATGAACCGCCTGTAAAACCCTGCATGACCTAGAAAACTTCTCACACCATTAACATTAACAGGAGGAGGTAATTTTTCTATCAATAATAATTTAGCTCTATCAACCTCTATTCCCATTTCAGAAACTTTATGTCCTAAGACAATTCCTTCGCGAACCATGAAATGACATTTTTCCCAGTTTAAAACTAAATTTGTCTCTTGAAATCTTTTTAAAACCTTAGCTAAGTTAGCTAAACATGAATCAAAGCAAGAGCCAAAAACAAAAAAGTCATCAATAAATACTTCTAAACCTTTTTCAACCATATCAGGAAAAATGGAAAGCATGCACCTTTGAAATGTTGAAGGTGCATTGCATAGGCCGAAAGGCATTCTTCTATACGCAAACACTCCAAAAGGACAAGTGAAGGCTGTCTTTTCTTGATCTTTGGGTGCTACTAGGATTTGATTATACCTAGAATACCCATCTAAAAAGCAGTAGTAATCATGCCCTACTAATCTCTCAAGCATTTGGTCCATGAATGAAAGGGGAAAGTGATCCTTCCTAGTTGCATCATTCAGTCTTCTATAATCTACACACATCCTCCAACCTGTGATTGTTCTTGTGGGGATTAAGTCATTGTTGTCATTTTGAATGATTATCATCCCACCTTTCTTGGGGACGGTCTGAACTGGGCTTACCCATGCGGTGTCTGAAATTGGGTAAATCATACCCGCATCTAACAACTTAACCACTTCTTTTCTTACCACTTCTTTCATAGTTGGGTTAAGCCTCCTCTGTGGTTGTCTCATTGGTTTCATATCATCTTCCATAAGAATTTTATGAGTACAAAAGGAGGGATTAATACCTTTTAAATCAGAGATGGACCAGCCTATAGCGTTTTTGTGTTCCTTAAGTACTTTTAGCAATTGTTCTTCCTCACAAAATTCCAACCCTTTGTTGATAATGACTGGGTAGGTCTCTCCATCACCTAGAAACACATACTTCAAGGTCTCCAGTAATTCTTTCAGCTCCACTTTTGGTGCTCCAATTGGGATGTCATCTTCTTTCTTTTCCAGCACCTCCATGGCTATTTCCAACTCTTCTTGTATGGTTTCTTGGCTTCTAATTTCCAGCACTTCTTTAAGTTCTTCTTCCTCCAATTGACCTGCACTAATCACATTATCCAAAACATCTAGCCTAAAACAATTATGTTCATCAGATGGATTTTTCATAGCATCAAAAACATTAAAAGTAATGGACTCATCATCCATCCTAAGTTCTATTTTACCTTTCTCTACATCTATTAAAACTCTAGCAGTGGCTAAAAATGATCTACCTAAGAGAAGTGGTATTTCACTTTCACCATCCATATCTAAAACTATAAAATCTGTAGGAAAAATAAACTTATCTACTTTTACTAGAACATCTTCAATAACTCCTGTAGGCTTCCTCAAAGAACGGTCTGCAAGTTGTAGAGAAACTCTGGTAGGTTTTAGTTCAGTGATTCCCAAGGACCTGCAAACTGACAAAGGCATTAAGTTTATACTTGCTCCCAGGTCACATAGAGCTCTTCCTACATTGATGTTCCCTATTGCAATTGGAATATTAAAACTACCTGGCTCTTTAAGCTTTGGTGGCAGCTTTCTTTGTATTATGGCACTACACTCTTCAGTAAGTGTAATAGTCTCACATTCCTGCAATTTATGTTTCCTAGACAACAGTTCTTTCATAAATTTTGCATAGTTAGGCATATTAGCTAAAGCTTCAGCAAATGGAATGTTAATATACAGTTTTTTAAACATTTCTAAGAACATGGAAAACTGTTGCTTTTGTGCTTGTTGCTTGCTTTTTACTGGATAAAAAGGCTTCTCAAAGCGGGAGAAATCCATTGGCTTTCTGGGAGGTGTAGAATTTTTCTCTTGCTTACTTGAGGACGCTTTTACATCTTGTTCTGCATCCCTTATGCTGTTTTCTTCTTCAGCTCCTTCTTGACTCACCTTTGGATTCTCTAGAGGTGTAATTACCTTTCCACTCCTAGTGGTTATTGCTTTCGCATGCTCCCTTGGATTCACAATGATGTCACTTGGAAACTGTCCTTGAGACCTTTCAGCTAATTGTTTTGCCAATTGCCCAATTTGATTCTCAAGATTTCTAATGGAGGCATCTTGGTTTTTATGATGAGCTCTAGTCTCATTAATGAAGGCATTGGTGGCTTGGATGTGCTCATTAGTTGTTTTAGACAGTTGCAACACAGCTTTTTCCAACTCCGATGGTTCTTTAGCTGGAATAGGTGGAGGCTGCAAATAATTGTTAGATTTATAATCTAATCCACCACCTTGGATTCTCCTTTGGAAATTATTTCCCATAGCATTGTTTTGATTTCTCTGGAAATTTTGTTGGGGTCTCTGATCATACCAAAGGCCATTCACCTGCACTGGGTCAACTCCTACCAATGTAGGACATTCATTAGATTCATGCTCACCTTGGCAATACTCACATGTGGCAGGTTGCATTCTGCTGGATGAAACTTGAGCTGCTGAGACTTGGAGTTTTTCAATTTTTGCATTTAATTTGGCTAGCTGCTGAGCCAATATTTTCTGTTCAGCTAACATTGCATCATTACTTCCTAACTGGATAACTTCTCTTTTGGGCTGAATTGGGGTGCATTCATTTTCATCACGGGCTAGAGAGTCAATCAATTCATACGTCTGAACTGCAGTTTTTGATCTTATGGAACCACCAGCTGCAACATTAACAATAAGGCGTGATTCAGGTATCATTCCATTAAAGAAAATACGTACCTTTTTACCCACAGACATGTCATATTGTGGACACCTCCGAATCAACTCTTGAAATCTATTTCATGCTGCACACAAAGTTTCCCTCTCATGTTGAGTGAAATTAGTGATTTCATTCACCAACCTATTGTATTTATCCATTGAAAAGTATTGAGAGAAAAAGTTTGCAACTAGTTCTTCCCAAGTGGTTATACTATTTGAGGTCTGTCTATCTAACCATCTAAGTGCTTTCCTTTTAATAGCAAACGGAAATAACCTCAATCTTATAGCATCATCTGACACTCCTTGGTGTCTAATGGTATCACAGATTCTCAAAAATCTATCAATGAAATCATGGGGATCTTCATTATCTTTCCCTCCAAACTGACTGTGTTCCACCAATGTAATCAATGAAGGGTGAATATCAAAGTGATTTGCTTCAATTGGTGGTCTTACAATACTAGAGTTTGGTCTAGTGAACAATGGAGCCAGAATATCCTCCATTAGTTCATCTTCTGGTCGTGGCTGATTATTTCCTCGGTCAGCCATTGCTGATTCTAATTCAAAGATTGAATCACAATCAGAGTCTCTGCTTCTCTTTCTCTTTCTCTGGCTAGTCTCCTGTTTCTTCTAATAGTTCTTTCTATTTCAGGACCGTACTGTAGATGATCAGAATTAACTACACCTCGCATAAACTAAGAAAAGCAGTTTAGTAACAAAAGAAATTCCAATCTCAAGATTTAAAGTTAATATAAAATTGGCTATTGCAATCCCCGGCAACGGCGCCAAAAACTTGTTGCGAAATCGGCAAGTGTACCGTTCGTTTCAAGTAATAAAGTAAGTAAGTCAAGTATTGTCTCCATAGGGATTGAATGCAATTTTATTGTAACTTAATGTCTTAGAAATTGGAAGGCAAATATTAAGTTGAGAGAATTGGTTGAGTTTGTAATTACGTAACGTAGGTGAAATAACAGAAATTTAACAAGAATGTAAACTAAGGTTAAAATGATTTTACTGCAGTGTTGAGAGATAATTGTGGTTAAAGCGCATTCCCCTATGATTCTTACCTTCTATACTTCAATTGATTATTAACTTGAATTATTTCTAATTGCTCAGCTGATGTATTCTCACATGATTAGCTAAATCCTAATCCCTTAGTAATTTAACCCTTTGGTGAAATTAAAAACCCTAATCCCTTAGTGATTCCTTCTTACACCAAGCATTTAGCAAACACATCCTGAAATTAGTGCAACTACACATTCCTATCCCAATATCCCTATTGTGAATCCTAACCCTAAACATCTTAATAGAATGACTAGTCCCAATTAAGAATAATGCAATGAAGAACAGAATAAAACAAAGCAATTATGATAATTCTCATTAAAACCAATCAAGACATAGAGGAGTTCACATAGGTTCTTGGCTCAACCACAATACAAGAATTTAGCCAAGCATACTCAGAACTAATATTGCTCCTATAACTAACATGTTCCTAGAGAGGAATTACCAGAGGAAAAGAAGAGATTACACAGAGTTGTTATTCGGTAGTTCCCTAATGATTCCAATCTTCTCCAAAGGTTCTTCAATGGCTTCTTCTGCAGAAAATTTCCAAGAGGTCCAGGAAAAGCTCTTTCTTTGTGACCCAGAGGTCCCTTTTTATCCCCCATACGTTCTAGGTTTAATTTAGGTAACAAGGAACTGTTCCCCAAGCTAAATCAGTATCAAATCTTTTAAATCAGAAAATATCGAGCTTGTGGCGCGACTAGCGCGGAGTCCCACGCTGATCGCGTAGGGTGTGCGAATTGATTAAGTTGTTCTGGAACTCTGGCGCTAATAGCGTGGGTCATTCGAATTGAATGCTTGAGTTTGATATCATGGCGCTACTCGCGTGGATGGCCACGCTAATAGCGTGGCTTGTTCGAGCTGAGGAGTTTGGTTTTCAACATCTGGCGCGATTGGTGTGGTGGTTGGCGCTACTAGCGCGGGGTCTTCGAACTGAATATTTGCTCTTGACACTCTGATGTTGATCGCGTGGGAGTCCACGCAATTAGCGTGGCTTGTTCGAGAGCACTAGCTTGCTCTTTTTGCTTCTTTTCCTGTCTTGTTGGTTCCTAAATGACACAATAAATAAGAAATTAAAGTAATATGCAA
The DNA here is from genome assembly GCA_013407115.1 of Glycine latifolia. NCBI lineage: Eukaryota > Viridiplantae > Streptophyta > Magnoliopsida > Fabales > Fabaceae > Glycine > Glycine latifolia. Next base: position 248,956 of record QARZ01040992.1, read on the forward strand.
TTGAGTAATAATTTACCAAATCCTAATCTAATTCACTCATTCTTAAAAAAATTATTAATCAATTAATCCTAAAAACTAATATATGCTGGAAGCATATCAGTGATCAGCCAAATGGGTGTCATAAGGGATCTCCCTATAGACGTGGCCCCCCAGTACTTCTTGTACTATTATAGTCAATCATCATATTTCTGTCATGAAAATGAAGTATGTCTCTCATGGGCACCATCAACGTATGGCCCGGCACAAGAACAACCACGGCCTAGCTAGGATCTCCAAACACCTCCCATGTACATACATACCGCCCCAACACGGGCTGCAAAAGTTGTACGTCTCTAATGGGCACCATCAACATATGGCCCGACACAAGAACAACCTGTCTTGGCTAGGATCTCCATGCACCTCCCATGTACATACATACCGCCCCAAACGAGGGCCGCCCCAACACGGGCTGCAAAAGTTGTATGTCTCTAATGGGCACCATCAATGATGGAGTGCCTTTAGTTAAATATTTTTATATCATTCTTAACTTATTTGACTTCTCTTGGACTTTTATTTTCCTATTCTAATTCAGTTTTTGTCTTAGGCAAGTAAGTGGGCTTAATTGCTAATTGTTGCGTATTTTTGGATTTTTGCTCACTTGACATATCTGACTTGTGCAGGGCCTATAGAGTGCTACAGAACTCCGAATGGAGCGTTCTAGGAGTCCCTGGAAAGATAACAAAAGGATCTACAAGTTTGCTAGAAATAGGCCGAGGCCAATTCTGTCATTTGGAGGGTCATTTTAAGCTTCGAAATCAGAACCTCTGCACTTGTAATTTTGGGCTGCGAATTTGATTTTATGGTTGTAAATAGCAAATAACTAAAATTGATGGGTTTTGTTCATAGCCCATTCTTTTCTTCAGACTTAGTCACTATATATTAGTGACTTTAGTGAAACTTGGACAGCACTTTACAATTCAATAAACAGTTTTATTTTTCTCTTTTTAAGTTTTTAGAATCAAAACCCTTGTTCTTTTTCTCTCATTTGTTCTTCATTGTTCTTCATCTTCTTCATTTCCATTTTGCTATTCTTCCATTTTTCTGCACTTACTTCATGGGGCTTTCCTTGGTGATCATCATGGAAGGCTAAATCATCACTCAATCCAAGGATCCAACCCAAGTAAGAGGGGAATTTGAGTTCTGGTTTAGTATTTCGAATTCTATGTGAATGTTCACTTTCTTCTTCAATTGCTATTCTGTTTTCATGATTATGAATGCGTTTAGAATTGAAAGCGGATTAGGTTATGGATTCATTGCCTAATTTCGAATATAAATCACAGATTAATTGGATGATATTTCAATTAGGGTTTGTGGTTTCAATTAATTTAGGGGTTAATTCGATTGAACTACTTCTAATGAAATTGAATGAACTTTCACATTAGGATAATTTCTGAGAACGATGATGATTTGAATAGCTTGGTTTGGTGAATTGGATTGATGCTCTTTAATCTATTTTACATTACTTGTTATCAATTGTGTTAGTTTCTGCATTAATTTTTAATCGTAATTTGTGTTTTTGCAATTTTCATTTAGCGCATACAAACTGTTTGATAAAAATCCCCCCATTATTTACTAGTGAATTGAAGTTGGAACCATATTGATTGTGTCTCTAAGTCGACCTAGGTTGATCCTGTGCTACAGAATTAGCGTAGTTTAATTGTTTTGAAGCCAGATGACAAACGCTTATCAATCAACGTATGGCCCGGCATAAGAACAACCCGTCCTAGCTAGGATCTCCATACACCTCTCATGTACATATTTACGGCCCCAAATGAGGGTCGGCTGATACACTGACCGTGGTCCTTGCAAGGTCCACCACTTGGTCCCGGCATCTCACGTGTCTATACATAGAATGTCATCGCGGCTCCAACAATATGTACACCATCTTAAGCCATTACATAGGCCGATCCCAACTATTATCAACATAACCTCATATGTTCCTTATACGTCATTCACAAATACTACAAACAAGTGTGTCGGTGTGAAGTATTAGGTGTCCGGGTTGGCACCTGGATATAATAACTTAAGGTACAAATCCGAACAAGGTCGAACGAGGGCGGACAAGATCGGTCAAGGTCAAAAAAGGTTGGTAAAAGGGGCGGTCAAAAGGGGTAAAGGTTACACAAGGGAAGACAAAGGTGGACAAGAACGGACGAGGTCGGTCGAAGTCGGACAAAGGCGACCAAGGATTCAAGGGCTTGAACTTCATTTTAAAGAGAAGCGCCCAACCGAGTAAAGGAGCCGGTGGCTATCTTCCCAAGGAAGTACAAGCTCATCCGAGTTAGGGAACTCGATGACTCTTTTCCCGAGAACGCACGAGTTCATTCGAGTTAAGGAACCCGATAGTTCACTCTCTCTCGAAACAACCTTGAGCTCGATAGCTCTAAGGTATCATCCCGAGTAAGGAACCCGGTATGCCGACGTCAGCCAACAAGGACTGTCAAGTTCTGCATGCACACATGCATGCTACGTAACCCGCTTAACTCAACCTACCCATCACAGTAGCCGACATAAAAAACAAGGGGTTGATGCTTATGTGTAACATGGCCAACCCATCCCGGTACCCGACATCACCAAGGTCTGACACATGTATATAACTCGGCTAACCCTACCCAGTACTCAACACCTTCACTAACACTTTTGCAAAGTGTCTTAGGAGCTTTTTAGCATCAAAATGCCAACTCCACACACATGCACAGGGAGTTCTTACAGCATCAACTCTCCCCTTCCAGAATACCATCAAACACCACACCAGAACATCATTAAACACCAACACAAAACACAAATCAATGAACATAAAGCGTACCCCGTTCCATGCATTCAAAGGCACAACTTTTTGGAAAATAACACACACACACGGACATGCAATCATTGCCATGGTTGGACTCCCTAGTCCTCAACCATGTTACCTAAAACTGTTATCAGACATGATAAACTCCCGTTACCTAACCAGGAGTTCATTCACGAGCTTCACGACGTGTTGTCCTGAGCTTCTGTTCCAGCCACGAGGTCCTTCTTGGCGTTGGGATATCGTAGCAGTGACAGCGAGTTGAAGGTGGTACAGAAGGGTTGAGGGAGAGAGGGTTCTGGGTGTGAGTTCTAGAGAGAGAACAGAGAAAAGCAAGAGAAAAGCGCAAACAAGAGAGTGAGAGAGAGAGAGATGAATACCCTTTTGCTGCGCACACGGCTGCTTATAAATACAGCTGACAGGACATGCCCACCATGCGTGTACGGGCAGCAATCACAGCCAACAAAGTTGACTCATCACATCCATCACAAAACACGCATACCAATGCAGAACAGTAACAAATAACACTTATCAAAATAAATCAAGTAATCCAGCAAAAATAATCACACATCAACATCCACTAAGCAACTTGAAATCCGGGTTGTTACAATGGTACCACATTGCATTTTGAGAGATGATTCAGGTACATGCATCATTCTGAGCATGGTTGTTTGAGTTGTGAAGTGAATTGGATGATGGGTTTGTTGAGTGTGTATTGGACTGATGGACTTATGGTAATTATTGTGGTTGTTAATGTTGTTTCCTTTCCAATTGTTGTTATCTGATGCTTGTTGGTTTTATATAATAAACTCACCGTTGCATTTGTTGTATTGTGTGGTTGGTACCTGTGATGATCGCGAACTTTCGTTTGTGTGAGCAGATGAGCAGCAGTAGGTGACCTTGGAGGGATATCTTCTTTTTTGTTGGAGCCGCCAAGCCGACGTGATGACGTTGGAACTCTTTTTGGAAATAGTTGTGTTTTGTTAATCAACTCTTTCATAGTTAGTCCCTTAATCCTTTTCGTGGACATGTATATTTTGAGTTGTAAATACATGTAAAACTAAATTAAGTTTTAAACATGTGAATGATGAGTACTGATGTAGTATATGTATACATATGTATTCAATTATCGTGTGTATGATGATTATATTATTGCGAAAAACTTACTACCATTTTAATAATCAGATTAATGAAGTTTTCATTAAAATTTGAAATTCACACAATTAGAGTTAGTGATGTCATAGTGACAAGGCAGGTCGTTACAAATCTGGTAAGAGCTTTATATGTTTTTTTTGTATGCCCACGAAACTTCATCTAATTTTTTAGACCAATACTTCCTTGATTGAAAAACTGTTTTCTCTAAGATCTTCTTGATTTCTCTGTTCGAAACTTCAGCTTGCCCATTGGTCTAGGGATGGTAAGGTGAGGCTACCTTGTGTCTTACACTATAGTGTTGGAGAACTTTCTTGAGTTGGACATTACAGAAATGAGATCCTCTATCACTTATCAACACCCTTGGTGTGCCAAACATTGAAAAGATGTTTTTCTTTAGGAAGCAAATGACGTCTTTGCATCTGCATGTTGAATAACTATCGCTTCCACCCCATTTGGTTACATAGTCCACAACAAATAGAATGTATTCATTTGAATAAACTGATGGGAATGGACCAATGAAATCTATCCCCCAGAAGTCAAAAGCATCAACCTCTAGAATGTTTGTCTTGAATAGTTACACGCAGTTATAATACTTTTTTATATTCCACACTTTGATTGTGTATATAGAGGTTTCCCTTTTTTTGGTAGTACATATTAATTTTGTTTTGTTCTATTAATATAGTTGTAGAATATGTATAACTCTTTTTGGAACTTAAATAGAAAGTTTTTCTTGGACATAACATGTTTTGACAAGAATCAACAAATGGTGTTTTTGAAACTTGCTTTTGAATTAGATCAGAATACAATAAAATGATTTTTGGAAACTTTGAGAATGAAAAACAATGAATGGCTTTCCTATATAACAAACGAAGTCAGATGTTTTTGAAAATAGTATGAACAGCACACAAGGACCAAGAGAGGGGTGAATTGGTTGTTCTTGGTCAATTAAAAATTTCTTAAACAATCAAAGTTAAAAGGACTCATATCACAAAACAACTGTTGAACACTTTCAATCAATCAAACTCCAATTCTTTAAAGAATGCAATGACAATAAAATATTTCTATTGATTATGAAAAGTTATACCAACGAATGACAATTAATAACCATAAGAAAAGATAAAGAAGTAGTCAACACTAAGATTTATACTGGTTCACTTCTCAACCTAGAGAACCTACATCCAGTTCTACTAACCAACTAGTTAGAAGTTCCACTAATAGCAATCTATTTCTTACAAGCTTATACAATCACTCTCAATCAGACCTAGATTAAGAACGAAATCTAACTCCCTTAGACTCTCTGTGATCAAGACATAGAGAACACCCTTCTCTACTCTTCCCTTTAGAAACACCTATTCTAGACAAGCTTTAAGAAAGACTATTGTTTTAGTCACACAAACCACAAAGTCTAAAAAGAATTAAAACCAAAGTAGTACAGAGAGAAATAACCTGATGATCCACTACAGATGAATGCAAATGATTACCAAACTTGAATCAAGGTTGAAAGACAAATCTCAAAACATTTTCTCCAAGTTCTTCTTAAGAATGTTGCCCAAAAAGAAATCCTCAAGAAATGTTGAAGCTTAAGGATTTGAGGGTCTAACATAGAATAACTCAAAGTATCTTTTCTCTATTCAGAAAAGTTATGAAATTCGTTGATATTTCATTGTTGTGTTTGGTTAAAACAATCAACATCTATTTACAGAAAAATGTTGTAACTGTAGTAATAGATTAGATCTCTTATGTAATCGATTATATCACTTATGTAATTGATTAAAGTGTTCTTGAGATTTCTAGAAAAGACTTATGAACAATGAAATTGATTAAATCACAATGTAATCGATTATCATAGGAAGTCTTGTTCAAAATCGTTGCCAAGTAATCGATTACCACCATGCTGTAATCGATTATCACAAGAAGTCCATTCTTTGATTATGAACTGTGTAATCGATTACCACAAACTCGTAATCAATTAAAATGTTCTTAGTTCTCAAGTAATAGATTACCATTGACTGATAATCGATTAAACCAGTGAAAAAATATTTTTCCAGAACTTGAAACATTGAATCTTTATGCATTCATGAAAATCTTGTGTTTCATAAAAGCTTTTCATGAAAACATGAATGCAAACACGGACGAGTTTTATGCAACGGATCATAGGATGGCTCATCTTAGACATACACAAATTACATATGCCATTCAATTGAATTGGCATGTAAAAGCCTAAACATTTCATAGTCTAAGAACCTCGGCTTCTTGATCCTCTTTAGCTCTCCCTGAGTCTAACAACCACCACATAAATCACATCTTAGAATTTGTTGAACATGATGAGCTTGGTGCATTTTTTGTGATCCACCTTACTGAAATTGTTAAGGAAGTTGGCCTATCTGTTTTGTTAAGGCCTCTATTTGTTGAGTCAAGAGTTTATTCTAAGCTAGAATTACATTTTGAGTATCCAACTCTATTATACCTTTCCTTTGCATTGGAGACCTATCATGGTAACTCTGATAATCACTAGCTGCTATGGAGTCAATGATTGTAATTTCTTCCTCTGGGCTTTTAGACATCATGGTACCTCCAATTGAGACATCAAAAATCATCTTTGTCTAAGGTCTCAAACCACTGTAGAAAATATGTAGTTGTGCAGCATCATCAAAATTATGGTTTGGTCACCTCCGCAAAAGATTTGAATCTCTCCTATGTCTCACAAAGAGGTTCATCTGATCCTTGGGGAAAAAGTAGCAATGGCTGATTTTGCCTTAATGAATCTGGATGGAGGAAAGAATCTCACAATGAATTTTCCCTCCAGTTCTTCCCAAGTATTGAGACTTTTGTTTGGATGTGATTGGAGCCATGTCTTTGCCTTACCTGTTAAGGAGAACAGAAAAGCTCTGAGATAGACAGCTTCAGAATCTTCATCAAAAGCTCCCATGGTACTGCATAGCTCCATGAAGGTAGACAAATGTGTATATGGATCTTCATGATCCATTCCAACAAAAGGATGTGAGCCAATTAGACTAAGCAATGTTGGCTTCAATTCCACAATCTTGTTACTGAAAGTAGAAATGACTATGTTGTTGTAATACTTTGGTCCTTGTTGATAAGCATAGTCACTAAGAGTCCTCCTTGGTGGTCTATTTCCTTCTCCCCCTCTATCAGCCATAATATCAATTACAGGTGGATTTTCTGGGGAATAAGAATCAATAGAAGAAGTTTCACCCGGTGGCTTTTGGGTTTCTTGTTCTTTTTCTTCATGTTCTTCCTTTTAGTCTTGGTAATTTATGGATCAAATAATGATTTATCTACAGGAATTTTACCTTGTATAAAGGAACAAGAACAAACTACAACAACCCGTAAGTACCGTGGTTAGTGAACATAAAATATAACAAGAGAGAATTTATACAAAATAAAAATAAAATAAATAACAAAAGTAATGAAAATATCCTATTCAACTAAAAACTTAAATTTGAAAGAACTGAGTGAGCGACTCAAGTCTCCGACAACGGTACCAGAAAATTGTTAGACTATTGGCAAGTGTACCAATGTCGTCTAGGTTACAAAATTTATAAAGAGATCGTCTCCACAAGGACTTGAGCTACTTAGTTATTCCAGATAAAAATAACAGTTTAATAGTTATGCACAATAAAGTTGATTGGAATATAATGGGTTTGCGAAAATAATGAAATTACAGAATTAACGAAAATACGAAAATAACGGATTTAGTGGGTCAGAAATATGGAAAATTATGAAAACAATTAAAAGGAATTTAATTAATTCAAGAAAAAGGTAGGATTGGATTTCATCATTCATACCCTCAGTATCCAATTAACATAACACATATGAATCATTTTCTAACTTTACTGATGCACAAATTAATTCACCCCAAATCGATCCCTCACATTTGAGAATTCTAAGGATATTTATCAAATAACGATCCCTCGCATATAAAATAAATATCACAATATTACAATCATAATCTCGTGCTATTTGCAATCAAAATGTTATGCTCTATTCCTAGCAATGTAATGTAAAGTGTAAAATCATTCAATCAAATTCTAAAAGCACTTTCTAGTCAAACTTAGAATCCAATTTCATGAAAATAGTGATCAAGTAGAATCAAACATTACGAATAGAATGAAATCACCAGTAATGAGTACAAAAGATTCACATATATATCAAATATCAAAAGAGATACATAAGGGTACGGAGATTACATCCAATCCTTTTGAGAAACTATCTGAGTATTATGTAGATGACAAGATCAACAGAAGCATTATGAAGGAAGCGATCCATGGTCTGTTTCTATAGGATTTCCTCTCCTTTTCTCCATTCTCTCTGTAACACCCCAAAATTTTGGAATCACAGTCAATTACTAGGGTAAAATGTTAATTAGAGGCAATACGGAAGGATCTAGGGAAAATGA
>QARZ01040993.1:11277-23055 GCA_013407115.1 Glycine latifolia
TCTAATCTTGATATTGTTTTGAAGCGATGTATTGAAACTAATCTTGTGCTTAATTGGGAGAAGTGACACTTCTCCCAATTAAGCACAAGATTAGTTTCAATACATCGCTTCAAAACAATATCAAGATTAGACAAGCATAAATCAAAAGAAGTACCAAATACTGAAAAGTCATCCATGAAGATTTCAATGCTTTTCTCAACAAGGTCGGAAAAAATAGCAAGCATGCACCTTTGGAAAGTGGTAGGTGCATTACAAAGACCAAAAGACATTTTCCTATAAGCAAAGACACCAAAGGGACAAGTAAAGGTTGTTTTCTCTTGGTCTTCAGGATCAACATTGATTTGATTGTATCCTGAATAACCATCAAGAAAACAGTAATATTGCTGACCTGCTAGTCTCTCCAGCATCTGATCCATGAATGGTAGTGGAAAATGATCCTTTCTTGTAGCTTTGTTGAGCTTTCTATAGTCAATACACATCCTCCAACCCATAACAGTGCGTGTTGGAATAAGCTCATCCTTGTCATTTTTAATCACTGTCATGCCACCTTTCTTGGGTACTACCTGTACAGGACTTACCCACTGACTGTCTGAGATAGGATATATCATTCCAGCCTCCAGTAGCTTGAACACTTCTTTTCTGACAACTTTTTTCATGGTTGGATTGAGCCTTCTTTGCGGCTGAGCTACAAGTTTATACTTGTTCCATCAAAATTCTATGCATACAATAAGAATGACTAATACCTGTTAGATCTGATAGTGTCCAACCAATGGCTTTGTAGTTTTCTTTCAATACTTTCACCAATTTCTTTTCTTCTTCTTCAGAGAGATGGGCATTTATGATTACTGGATTTTCAGAATTATCTACAAGAAAGACATATTTTAAATGGGAAGGTAATACCTTTAATTCCAGCTTCTGTTCTTCTTTTGCCTTCTCTTTCTTCAACTCTTCAAAGAGGGATTGGTGATAAGGAATCTCTTTACAGGCATTTAGTTGATGAAGGTATTCTGTTTTCTCTTGATCTCTATCTTCATCTTGAACTGTTTCTGTCAATGCCTTCTCCAAACCTTCCTTCCTGTGAATAAATTTTTTAGAGTCAGAAATTACCTCATCAAGGACATCGACTCTGAAGCATTTTTTCATGTCTGTGGGATGCTTCATTGCTTCAAGAACATTGAATTGTACTTCGTCATCTTGCACTCTCACAGTGAGTTTTCCTTCATCCACATCAATCAAGACTTTGGCAGTTTTCATGAAAGGTCTGCCAAGAATCAGTGGAACCTCATTATCTTCATCCATATCCATCACCACAAAATCAACTGGGAAGAAGAATTTATCAACTTTCACTAAAACATCTTCAATGACTCCATAAGGATGCTTGATGGTTCTGTTTGCTAGCTGAAGAGTCATCCTTGTGGGTCTGATTGCAGCTTCCCCTATTCTTTTTACCATGGATAATGGTATGAGATTGATGCTTGCTCCTAAGTCAAGAAGAGATTTCCCTACTGATAAATTTCCAATAGTCACAGGAATTGTGAAACTACCGGGATCTTTGGATTTTTCTAGAATGGTCTTTTGAATGATTGCACTGCAACCTACATCCAACTCAATGGTCTCCTCATCAATGTACCTTCTCTTCTTTGTGAGTAAATCCTTCATGAATTTGGCATATGTTGGCATCTACTCCAATGCTTCAGAAAAAGGAATATTGACTTGCAGTTGTTTGAAAATGTCTAGAAAATGCTTGTACTGCCTTTCCTTTGCTTTCTTGGATGGAGTATGTGGATATGGCATGCTTTGGACTGGTGGCGGGGTTAAGACAACTTTGCCTTTGTCACTCTTTTTCTTTTCATCTTCACTCATCACTTTTCTCTCAATTTTTTCATTTGTTTTTTCATCATTTTTCTCTTCTTTTTCTTTTTCAACTTCTTCATCATCATTTTTTTCTACATTTCTTTCATTTTTCTTTTCTTCTTCTTCCTTCCTACCACCCACAGTCCCCCTTCTTGTTATAATGGCTTTACATTGCTCTTTAGTGTTGACTTGGGTATTTGCTGAGAAAGATCCACTTCCATGCTCAGACAGTTGTTTTGCAAGCTGCCCCACTTGTACTTCTAGATTTTTGATAGAAGCCTCAGTATTCTTTTGGTTACTGATGGACATTTGCATAAATTGAGTAAGGGTATCTTCCATCTTTGTCAATCGATCAGACTGAGCTTGTTGTGGTGGGTTTCTACTTGAAGAACCTGGAAAAGAATTAGAAGAACTTGCAAAAGAATTATTAGGAGGACCTGCAAAAGGAGGGTTAGTGGGAACATTATAAGCATAATTATTTTGTCTCCAATTATAAGGTTGATTAGAACCTGGACCTCCTTTGTACCCTTGGTAATTCCCTTGAAAATGTTGTTGATGTCTGGATTGATTTTGCATGTAGTGAGCTTCCTCTTCTTGTGGACAATCACCAGGTACTGTACAGTGACCATTTTGATGGTCTCCTCCACAGAAATCACACCTAAGGATTTGTTGAACTTGATGGGTTGTATAAGATGTCTGTGATCCTCCTTGAATTTGTTGAGGAAGTTGGCCTATTTGCTTTGTTAAGGCCTCCAATTGTTGTGTTAGGAACTTGTTCTGAGCTAGAATGGCATTTTGGGTGTCCAACTCCATAATTCCCTTCCTCTGGATTGGTGATCTATCATGGTGAGATTGGTAGTCACTTGCTGCTATGGAATCAATGATCACTATAGCCTCTTTTGGACTTTTAGACATCATGGTTCCTCCGGCTGAAGCGTCAAGGATCATCTTGGTCTGTGGCCTCAAACCACTGTAAAAGATATGTAATTGGGCAGCATCATCAAAGTTGTGATTCGGGCACCTCCTCAGTAGTGATTTGAATCTCTCCCATGTCTCGCAGAGTGGTTCATCTATGCTTTGAGAGAAAGTGGCAATAGTTGACTTTGCACTTATGAATCTTGATGGAGGGAAGAATCTGGCAATGAATTTCTCCTCCAACTCGTCCCATGTGCTTAAACTTTTATTTGGTTGAGACTGAAGCCAAGTTTTAGCTTTACCTATCAAGGAAAAAGGAAAAGCTCTAAGATAAACAACTTCTGCATCAGCATCAGAGGCTCCCATGGTACTACATAGCTCCATGAAGGTTGACAGATGAGTGTAAGGGTCTTCATGGTCTAATCCGGCAAATGGGTGTGAGCCAATGAGACTTAATAATCCAGGCTTTAGCTCCACTACTTTGTTGTTGAATGGAGGAATGACAATGCTATTATAATGCTTCGGTCCTTGCTGGTACGCATAATCTCCCAATGTCCTCCTTGGTGGTCTATTTTCTTCTTCCTCTCTATTTGCCATATTTTCTCGTACAACTGGTTTTGAAGAAGTTTCACTAGACTCGGTTTCCCTTTGTTGCTTGTCGGCCTCTTGCTTCTTTTTCTTTCGATTTTTCCTTTCTGTTTTTGTAATTTCTGGATCAAACAAAAACTCACCTCACATAAAGGAAAAAGGACAAACTACAAGATACCGTAAGCAGCAAGGTTACAGAACAAAAGAACAGATAAAGAAAGTTTATACAAAAACAAAAAATAAATAACAAGATATACAAAAATTTATACAAAAGAAAAGAAACCTATTAAACTGAAAAATTAAAATTTAAACAAACTTAAGTAAACGACGCAAATCCCCGGCAACGGTGCCAGAAACTTGTTACGTATTTTTGGCAAGTGCACCGATGTATCATTGTAAGTTACAAAATTAAGATCGTCTCCACAAGGATTTGGGTTTACTCAGTTACTTTAAACAAATTCAACAGTTCAATAGTTATATAATATGCGGATGAGCGAAAGTTCATGGATTGTGTGAAATAAGGAAAATACGGAAACTACGAATTTTATGAAAACAACTAATTAATTTAGGAGAAATGTAGGATTGGATTTCATCATTCTTATCTTTTCATATCTAATTAATTTTATCATGCATAAATCATTTTCTACTCTTATTGATGCGCACGTATTTTATCATGCATAAAGCATTTTGAGAATTCTAAGAATATTTACTAGATATCGATCCCTCGCATATCAAAATAAATACCACAGCATTAAGAATTAAAATCATGTGCTTATGCAATTGAAACGTTAAGCCCTATTCCTAGCAACATGACATGATAAGTAATTTCATTCAGGTCAAACCCTAAGATTACTTTCCAGTCTCAGTTAGGATTAAATTCATGAAACTAGTGATCATGTAGAATCAAGCATTAAGCACAAAATGAAATTACCAACAAGAAATAGAAAAGATGCATGCAATCAATAAAATTAAAAGAGATACATAGGGATAGAAGATTACATACAATCCTCGAGAAGCTTAGGCGACCATGGAGAGAACCTCTTTAAGAGAAGAGTTGATTAAGGAAATCATCTCCGCTTCACTTCGGCAGGGTTTCCCCTATAACCTTCACCTTTCTCACTCTCCTAAAACTACCTAAACTAAAACTAGAACTTCCTAAGCTTAAGCACAGCAATGGAAAGCAAGAATTTGAAGAAGAATTGATGCAAACTCCAAATTTTCGTGGCCTATTTATAGAAATCCACCACCTGCCAGCTTCAGTCACCTGGGCACCCATTTTGGCCTGAGTTTGCTCGCCTAGGCGAGCTTATGTATATCTCATTGGAACTTGAAGCTCTCCTGGGCGAGCCAAATGCACTAGGATGGGTCGCCTGGGCGAGTTAATGCCTTAATGCTGAAGAATAATTTGGGCTTTGATGGATGTTGGGCCTAGATTACTTGAAACACCTCCCATGTTTGCTATGTGAGCCCTCTTTGCTTTCTTTTGCTTATTCAGAAGCTTCAAAAATCCTTTAACCTATCCAAAAAGCAAGAATAGATTGGATAAATCTTCAAGAATATGAACACAACATTATCCTGAGTACTAAATACAAACTAACTAGATTAGGGCAAGTTTTTATAAATATTCTTAGTAAAAATGAAAGATAAGTGCCTTCAATGTAACCTTAATTTCACTAAGATATGGCACTTATCAGTTACATTAGTGGTATTAGAGCTGGTCTAACCTTTCGGCCAATGAGTTGTGAGCTTGCTATGTTTCTCTGTGCATGTGTGCTGATTGATGAATGTTTGATGATTGAAGTGGTTGTTTGTTTTGTAGTAGCTTGAACTGTTTGTGTTAGAGCTTGCATATAGTGTTGTTATTAGCATAGTCACAGTACATTTGTATTTCTTATGCCTACTATACCATAAGTTTCAGTGCCTTGTTGAGGGTTATCAGACTTGCTATCTTTATAATTCGAGACGACACAAGGGAACATTATGGCAAGCAGTCAAGAATACAAAGAGTAAAGAGTCCGTGTAGTATTAGTTATGTAATTGTTTGTGTATTCCTTCCGGGTTCTCACTTCTTGCTATGCGCAAAAAGTGATGGCTGGTAGGAATGATCATGCTAGAGTCGATGCTCTCCAAGCCTTAGCTCAGGCATTGGGGAATCAGCATAGAGGAGAAGCTGCGGAATATCATGGGCTAGACCATTTTCAGCACAACAATCCTCCTTCTTTTCGAGGAGGGTACAACCTGGACGGTGCTTAGAACTGGATTCAGGAGATAGAGAAGATTTTCTGGGTAATGGCATGTCCCGAGGAGCAGAAGGTTGCCTTTGGCACTTATACCCTGGCAGAAGAGGCTGAATATTGTTGGGATAACACTCGCTAATACATAGAGGTAGAAGGCCAGGCAGTAACGTGAGAGGTCTTCAAGGGAGCATTTCTGGAAAAGTATTTCCCGGAAGACATAAGGAATAAGAAGGAGATGGAGTTCCTGGAACTTAAGCAGGGGAACAGGACAGTAGCTGAGTATGTAGCTAAGTTTGAGGAGCTGGTAAGGTACTTCCCTCACTATTAGGGAAGAGATGGTGAGAGCTCTAAGTGTGTGAAGTTTTTGAACGGCTTGCGACTCGAGGTGAAGCAAGCTGTAAACTACCAAGGAGTTCGTCAGTTCCCGATCTTGGTCAACATGTGCAGAATTTGGGATGAGGATTCCAGGGACAGAGCGGCCTTTTACCGGAACGCATGCCCGATAAAGGACAAGAAGACCAGGAAGACCTACTTTAACTATAACGAGAAGGGTCACTTCCAAAAGGACTGCCCACACCCCAAGAGAGAGCGAAATGGTGGGTGCCAGCAGAACTAACCCGGACAGCCAAGGACCACTGGAAGAGTCTTCACTCTTAGTGGTGTTGAAGCCTAGAACTCCAGAGATCTGATCCAAGGTAAATGTTTCATAAGCGGGATTCCTTTACTCGTGCTTTTTGATTCTGGTGCAACCCATTCCTTCATATCCCGGTTGGGTGTAGAACGACTTAAACTTTCTGTGTCTTCTTTAAATAACGAGCTTGTGGTTGAGACCCCGGCTAGTGGGTCTGTGTTGACTTCCGAGGTAAGTTTGGACTGCCTTGTGGAAATTTCTAAAAGAAAATTCCAGATTGATCTGATTTGTCTACCTCTTAGCCAAATCGATGTTATTTTGGGTATGGACTGGTTATCTTCCAACCAGGTTTTGTTAAATTGTTTTGACAAAACGGTCTTGTTTAGTAACTCGGATGTGAGAGAAGAAGGGATGTGTATCTCGGCCAACCTGGTTATGTGATATGCTTTCAACATATATTAGTTTTTAGGAGTAATTAATTAATATTTTGTTTAATAATTAGTAATATAGATTAGGATTAGGTATGTTTATTACTTATTTGCATATTACTTTAATTCCTTATTTATTTTGTTATTTAGGAACCAACAAGAGAGGAAAAGAAGCAAAAAGAACAATCTAGTGCTCTCGACCAAGCCATGCGACTCGCGCCAATTCCCACACGATCAGCGTCAGATTATCAAGATCAAATACTCAGTTCGAAGACCCCGCGCTAGTAGCGCCACCCACCACGCCAATCGCACCAGATGCTTAAAACCAACCCTTCAACTTAAATAAGCCACGCTATCAGCATGGCCATCCCCGCAAGTAGCGCAAGGATATCAAAATCAGACATTCAGCTCAAATGTCCCACGTGATTAGCGTGGGACACCGCACTGTTAGCGCCAGAGTTCCAAAACAGTTTAATCAATTCGAGCATCCCACGTGATCAGCGTGGGACTCTGCGCTGGTCGCGCCACAATCACGATATTGCCTGATTTAAAAGATCTGATACTGATTTAGCTTGGGGAATAGTTCCTTGTTACCTAAATTAAATCTAGAATGTATGGGTGATAAAAGAGGAACCTCTGGGACACAGGGGGGGACCTTCTTCTGGACTCTTGAAAGACTTTTTGCAGAAGAAGACATTGAAGAAATCTTGGAGAAGATTGGATTCATTAGGGTTACTGCAGAATAGCAACTCTGATTGTAATTTCTTCTCTTCCTCTGGTAATTCTTCTCTAGGAACATGCTAGTTGTAAGATTAATGTTAGTTTTGAGTATGCTTGGCTAAGTTCTTGTATTGTGGTTAGAGCAAGAACCTATGTGAACACCTCTATGTCTTGATTGGTTTTAATGAGAATTATCATAATTGCTTTGTTTTATTCTGTTCTTCATTGTATTGTTCTTAATTGGGACTGGCCATTCTATTAAGATGCTTAGGGTTGGGATTCACAATAGGGATATTGGGATTCTAGTTTCTGAAATGAGTAAAATAACAATTTATACATTACCTAGGGATAGGAATATGTAGTTGCAGCAACTTTAGGATGTAATTGCTGAATGCTTGGTTTATGAGGAAATCACTAAGGGATTAGGGTTTCTAATTTCACTAAAGGGTTAAATTGCTAAGGGATTAGGATTTTGCTAATTATGTGAGAATACATCAGTTGAGCAATTAGAAATAATTCAAGTTAATAATCAATTTAAGTATAGAAGGCAGGGATCATAGGGGAATGCACTTTAACCACAATTGCTTCTCATCATTGCATAACAATCAAATTAAGTTTAGTTTACGTTCTCGTTAATTTTCTGTTATTTAATTTAAGTTATGTATTTACACAAACTCAACCAATTCTCTGAATTTATTATTTGTCTTCCAATTTCTAAGACATTAAGTTACAATAAAATTGCATTCAATCCCTGTGGAGACGATACTTTACTTACTCAGTTTATTACTTGAAACGAACGGTACACTTGTCGATTTCGCAACATTATGTCATCATTGAAAGAAAATGCTCAAGTATACATGATCTCGTCGAACTTGGAAGTGGAGACCAAATTTTCTCTAGGCGACCTCCCTGTTGTTCAAGAGTTCTCAAAAGTGTTTCCTGAGGATGTATTCGGGTTTCCACCTGAGAGGGAGGTAGAGTTCTCTATAGATTTGGTGCCCGGAGCTGGGCCCATATCCATAACACCCTATAGGATGTCCCCCATAGAGTTAGCCGAGCTTAAGAAATAGTTAGAAGAACTGTTGGATAAGCAGTTTGTGTAGCCTAGCGTGTCTCCATGGGGAGAACCTGTGCTGTGAGTAAAGAAGAAGGACGGAACTATGAGACTATGTATAAACTATCGTCAGCTGAACAAGGTGACGATTAGTATCCTTTGCCTAAGTTAGATGACCTTATGGACCAGCTGGTAGGGGCTTGCGTGTTTAGCAAGATAGACCTTAGGTCGGGTTACCATCAGATCCGAGTGAAGTCTGAGGATATTCCAAAGACTGCCTTTAGAACCCGCTATGGTCATTATGAGTACTTGGTTATGCCCTTCAATGTGACTAATGCTCCTAGTGTGTTCATGGACTACATGAATAGGATCTTTCACCCTTACCTCGATAGCTTTGTGGTAGTCTTTATAGACGATATCCTGGTATATTCTAAGACCAGAGAGGAGCACGAAGAGTACTTGAGGATTGTCCTGCAGACCCTTAGGGATCGACAACTATATGCTAAGTTGTCTAAGTACGAGTTTTGGTTGGAGAAGGTGAGTTTCCTAGGGCACGTGATATCCCAAGGAGGTGTAGCTGTAGATCCTTCTAAGGTAGAGGCTGTTCTTGAGCGGGAAAGCCCAAAGTCCGTGTTTGAGATAGAAGTTTTTTGGGCTTAGCGGGGTATTACCGGAGATTCATAGAAGGTTTCTCCAAGTTAGCCTTACCTTCGACCAAGCTGACTTTCATGACATTAAACAAGTGCTACTTGAAAGGCGATCCAAGCATTTTATTTTGTCAATTTGAATTTCTGCAGGTTTTTAATTCAGTTAAAGGTTTTATGCTTAGTTTTAATCATTTACTTTTAATTGTTTTTGGTTGATGTTATTGTTTCTAGTTAGCTAGGTGCATAGTTTATTTCAGTGTTAATTTGCATTTTAGTTCTTCTATTATAGGTCATCCTGTATCTAATTAGTTTAACTTAGAATTTAAATTCATAAAAAGCATTGGAAAACACTTAAGAGCATTCGCATAACTCACGCGAATCGCGTGGTATCTGGCGCGAGCAGCGCCACCAATTCGAATCAAACCAGTCTTAATTGCATTATCCACGCTAACAGCGTGAGACCTGGCGCTAATCGTGCCAATTGTTCGCATCCAAAGGTCACAACTCCATTTGTGGCGCTGATCGCGTGGAATCCCACGCTACTCGCGCCACTTATTCGAACTCAGGGAACAGAATTACTAATTCCACGCGATTAGCGTGACCTGTGGCACTACTAGCGCCATCCATTCGAACCTAGGGGCTTTAATTCAAGTCCTGACGCTAATCGCGTGGCTATGGCACCAGTCACGCCAGTTGTTCGAACTTCAAGCCTCATCTACATCATTTCACGCAAATTGCGTGGCTGACCGCATCACTAGCGCGAAGGATTCAAACCCTGAGTAACCTTTGAGCTTTCTCACGCTAATTGCGTGAAGTATTGCGCTAGTCGTGCCACGAGTTCGAACCAAGAAGCCCTATTGTATCCTTCCACGCGGTTAGCGCCGTACGTGGCGCGATCCGCGCGAGACCACCAGTTTAGTTTTTAAAAAGGAATTTCAGAAACCCAAATCACGCCTCATTGCTTGTCATCCCTAATTCCCCTAATTTCTCTCAATTTCTTAGATTCCATTCAATTCTGTTCAAAGCTTTAGCCACCATTAAGCCATTAAATCTCCATTTTAGGCTATAAAATCCGTAAAACCCATCATCTTCATTCCACCATTTTTGAAAGCTTGAAGTTCTTGGTGAATCCAACTCTTCTTCACTCTACTCACGTCAATGGCAGAAGACAAGGTAAGTTTTCTAACCCCAAGAATGCACATTGCATAAAAAGGCACAAAAGATTTGATGTTGGGCATCTGAGTTGCAGAGCTTCAATGGTGGAATCGCGATTCCACGCGATTAGCGCGGATATGGGCGCGAGTCGCGCCATCTCTGTGATATGCTTTTTAATTATGGTTGATTTAACAGTTTGGTTGATTTCTGAATAGTGTTTCTCTGCAATGACTGCTTCAGTAGTTTAACACTTAGGTTTTATTGCCCTTAGTTTGCTTGAATTGAGTTATGTTATGTTTCCATGGCAATTCTTGGTGATGTGTGATGCTTAGGTCCAGCCTGGAACTAGTGTTGTGATTATTCGAATGTGTGAAGGAATCGATATGAAAGTTGATGTTCTTTGATTGAACTATCTTGTTTGAGATTGAATGGGTTTAGTATGATTATAGTTGGGAATTTCTTCTACTTGTCTATGGTTTTGTCATAATCTGTTTTGAAAATGTACTTGGCAGTTTGAGCGAGGTAATATTTTCCATACATGGGTGTAACTACTAATGTAGAATCACCATATTAGGTTGATGATGGAATTACCTGATTTTGGTTGAGGTTCAACTGTGACTTAAGTTCTTTATTCAATATCATTGTTTGATTTATTGTCTAAACCTAAATCTGGGAATCTCATATAAGCATATTGGCAATTGAGTGCAGTTGATATAATTTTGTTCTAGCTGGGTTCAGTAATAAATGCAGTACGTTGGTTAAACTGAATCTAATTGATCTAAACTTCACAATGGATCTAAACTTCACATATAACAACCTATGGAATGAATTTTGATATATGTTGGTTGATATTAGTGTTACTAGGGTCCTCATGTAATGTTGTGATATTTAACAGGAACATATAGGCATGGTTAATCATGAATGTTGATCATTGATAACCATTTGAACTGAAATGTAAACCATAAATTGTGTGTTGATGACAGAATTGACTGATAATTGTTGAGCCCTATACTTAATATGAATGGAGACATGGTGTGCAATTCAATCTGGGAATTTTTGATGTGCATAACCTTCCTATGCTTAATTAAATACTGATTTAGGATGCCAGTTCAAAGCTTGAATTTGGTGTAAATAATCAGAATTTTTGTTGTTTGATATTATTGTGTTGAGTTGGTTATGGTCTGGTATATCTATTGTGCACTTCATTTGGTGAATTTGAATGCATGATGATTGAGTGGTTGCTGATATAGCATTGATTAAATTGTGGTTAATTGCATGTGCCTGATAGTGATTAATTGGGTATAGCTCAGATATTGATTCTCTTGTGTGGTACTTTTCTTAGCAAATGAATTGAGGTTAAGATTGGAATAGCATTGTGCATTGCAAGGTAGTGTATAGACTAAATCTGGGAATTCAATAATGCACTGCTATTCTAATGGATGAAATACTTGTTAGCAATTTACTTTTGATGATGATATGTTTGCTTGGTGAGTGTTGTTTTATTTCTCAGACACAATTAAGTTAAGAATTGATTGCATGAACATGGGTT
>QARZ01040993.1:53055-138773 GCA_013407115.1 Glycine latifolia
AAAAACAAAAATTATTGGAACCAAAGGGGTGCCACGGCCAAAAGATGGAAAGGAAGAAAAGAAAAAACAAGCCAGCCCCTAGGAAGAGTAATCCCACGTGAAATAAAATCAAGAAACAAAGGGTGGGGCCCAAGTCAAAGGGAGAAAGAAATAACCAATGAAAGCCAAGCACATGTAAAGGTGGAAGAATCATTGGAGACAAGGCTTTAATGTTCAAGGGACAAGAAGAATATGCCATTAATACAAGTAGAAAAAAATCAGCCCAAGCCTATCCAAACAAGCAATCAGCCGTGCAAATTATTGAGGGTGTGGGCCAAGGAAGTTAAGCTCTCTACCAATGAGAATAAAGCAAATAATTGAAGGTGGCTATAAAAGGCAATGAGTGAAGCACATTTGGGTCAGCCAAGGACCAGCCGTGCATCTTCAAATTGTCCCACTTGCTTGCCTTTGTTTTGCCTTTATTGAAAAAAAAAAACCAAGTCACAAACGTACCTTGCTATCACTTTCATAAACTAAAATATTCCAACCAGCCAAAGGGAGCAAACCGTGTAGCCTTCCTATTGTCTCACTTGTTTTTGGTTTAATTTAATTCCAACATCAAGTTCTCTTTGTACCCACCTTAAACCATCATTTTCATTAAAAGAAATCATTCTAAGCTTTAAGTAAGCTCACGTGGAGTAGGGACAAAGGGAGGAAGCTTGTTCAAATTCAACTAACAATTAAGGTATGGGGGAGTCTTGTTAAATAAAAATTAAGTATTAGTTTACCTTGAAGTAATTTTTAGTAAAGCTCACTAATTTCTTGAGTTAAGGTAGAATTAAGTAAGGAAGTGGAAGAGAAAGAGAAGAATCAATTTAATTATGTAAAATTGTATTTGGATAAAGAAAGAAACCTATTAAATTAAACTCTTAGCTTCTATTGGTTCAAATAATATTGTTTAGGGGTATTTTTAAAATTAGCATGAAGTAGTCCGAAATGAACTAGAATTAGTTGTAGTTATATGTTCCTATATATATATATATATGGCTGTTATATAGTTGGTGGTTGCTGTATTTAAATTATTTCATGCTATACTATAATTAAATTGTTGCATGCTGTTACTATATATTTATTTCTTAACTGTATTTCAAATTTATGTCTTGACTGTATTTCAAATTTAAATAATTGCTATGGGTTAAAATAGTTGTATTTAGGAAATTCTGAAATCAAATATTGTTGTAGATAAATTTACATAGTTGCTGTAAAATAAAACTGTATGTTGGTAACGTAGTGAGATAAATCTGTATGCTGTTGACATAGTAAAGCTGATTAACGTAATTAATTGATGCTGTATGAAAGATATTGCTGTAATTAAATTATTATATAACACTTGTGGATGTAAGCTGTCTTATATGTTGTATGTGGTTGTAATAGATGATTCTAAGTCAAATAGCATATTCATGTGGGAATCTGTTGATATGCGAACATCCATAGTGGTTGGTTATTTAACATATATGTGATGATTGAATGATTCATGATGATGGGAAATGATTTAAGAGGTGAACTATGTGATGATATTGATTTGAGAATTAGGTGATGATGATCAAATTGACAATATGAGATGAAGGTGATAAAAGAATAATTAAAAATGTGAAGTGAATCATTTGTGCATTTTCATGTGCATCTACCCGGTGGGGTAGACTTTGAGACGATGAGACGATCCTTGTAAAGAGGTGTATGTGTCAGATAACTAAACTGAGTTCCATACGTGTTTTAAACTTGGGGGTAGTTGAGACGGTGGGGACCACACCACCATGATGATCACATGGATGGGAGTGATACTCCTACGCGACACTGGGCTACCCTGACGGGATGGATAAGTTCGTTCCACTAAGGTGAGGGTGGGGTTATCTGACAGTGGCCACAATTTTTGAGATGTTAAGCTGAGATCTCAGTCATGCATCATATAATAAGATGAGCATGCATTTCCTTTCATTTCATGAAAGTTATGTGTGTGAAATTGACTTATTTACAATTTGTATAATTGTTTACGTATATTTATTATTTGTTTTGTCGGTATTTAAAATTGATTTATCATTTGGTCTGCTGATATTTAAGTTTTGTTTATCAAGACTGACCCTACTTTGTGTCGTGTGGTTGACACCTGTGATGACCCCAAATTATTTGGGCGAGCAGAAAAGCAGTGATATGGATGACGTACGAGAAGAATGAAGATTGTGTGCTGTTTGTCTGCTTTTGGATGATCTGTACTTGTGATGTACTATGGACTGTTTATATATGGAACTCTGGCTATGTAATAATGAATGGACTGTATGGTATGTGAGAAAGTCATGAACTATAAAATAACGTGTGAACCGTTATACTTTCTAAATTCGTTCTTAAATCGACGAAGTTTTTCATTTGAACCTTTATTTCTAAATTCGTTTTAAAATCAACCAAGTTTTGTTGGAATTTTATCCTTCTGTTTTTCGAAAAAATTTTAGCAAATAAAAATAAATACGTAATAAAAAGCGAAGAAAAAGCGGTCATTACAGAATGCTTATGTAATCGATTGCATAATGCTGAGTCCATGTTTGGTGTCTTGTAAGACCAAGGTCCGACCTTGTCTGACTTCGTCCGACCTTGTCCACCCTTGTTCGGGTTCTTACATAATCATAGTGATTATGTCTAAGTGCCAACCCGGACATCCAATACTTCACACCTGTCCTCTAGTCTATGTTGTGTACTATTGATGAGTATGTATGAACCTATACGGTAATGTTGAAACCTTGGAAGGTTGGTTCATGAGATAATGTTTATGTGCATAGATACCATGGGGGGGTGCATGGCAGTATCCTAGCCAGGACAAGGTTGATCACGGTCGGGCCATGCATTGATGGTGCCCATGGTTATCAAATGTGGGTGGTTATACATAGATACCCACAAGGGTCTATGATGTTATTCTATCCAGGAAGGGTTTGTTCCTGGCAGGTCATACATTGATGGTGTCGTGGTGATATGGTATGTATGGTGGATATACATAGATACCCACGGGGGTGTATGACGTTATCCTACCCAGGAAGAGCTCATTCCTGGCGGGTCATACATTGATGGTGCTGTGGTGATATGGTATGTATAGACATGAGAGATGCCAAGACCGGGTGGTTAACCTTGCAAGGACCACGGTCAGTGCATCGATGATGCCCTCGTTTGGGGTGGCCCTCGTTTAGGGCAGTATGTATGCACATGGGGGTGTATGATACTATCCTACCCAGGAAGAGTTCATTCCTGGCGGATCATACATTGATGGTGCCTATGTGACATATTACATTTGCACGATGGAAATAGGTTGAATGGCTGTAGGGTACGAGAAGTACTGGGGGCCATGTCTGTTGGGTGCTCCTTCTGACACCCGAATGCTGATCACTACCGAGGGGAGCGACCTGTGCACGACAAAGTGACCCTGATAAGCTACTGCATCATCGAGACCACAAGAATTGGCTATTTCCATGATGGTACCACATTGCATGTTGAGAGAATGGCAAGACCATGCATCATGTTAGGCATTACAAGTTGGCTTGTGGAATGTTTTTGGATTGTTTGTCCATGTGTGATGAAATGCCGAGTTATAGTTGTGATTTTGTAATGACTGGATTGTCTTCATTAACTAATGTTATCTGTTGATTGTTGTTTGATATGATGAACTCACATTTGCTTTCTTGTACCAAGTGGTTTAGTACCTGTGATAATCGCGTTCGTGTGAGCACACGGGAAGCAGTAGGTGATTTGGAAGATGACAATCTTTTTGTTGGACCCACCGAGTGGCCGAGATGTCGATGGACTAGATCCCGAGCAGGAGTTATGTTTTGCTGGTTGCACCCCTTTGTTTTGATAATCACACCCTGTGTTTTACTAGTCACACCCCCGATGTTTAGTTTCTCGTTTCCTTTGTAAAACACTTATACTTATTAGACATGATTGATTGTAACCAAAACCAAACCACATTTTATATATATCTACTTGAGATGTCTTATATGGGTCTTATTTACGTGTCTACCTTATGATGATGATTATTATGTGCTTGCGAAAAATTTACTACGATTTTCATAATCAAATTAAAGTGATTTTCAATTTAAACATATTTAGGGCGTGATTAAGAGTTAGTGATACAGTAGCGACGAGGCGGATCGTTACAATATCACTATGTTTGAAACTCCCTTAAGACTCAGGGCTGATCACCATGGGGGAGCGACCAGTGCACAACAGGGTGACCTCGACGAGCTATTGCATCATTTTCATAGAGAGGTTATTTCCATAAGGATGGTACCACATTTCTTTCTAAGAGATGAGTCAGGTGCATGCATCATTCTAAGCATGATTGTTTTGATTTTTGAAATATAATGGATAACTGGTTTGTTGAGTATGTATTGAATTGATGGATTATTGAGGATGATTGTGGTTGTCATTATTGATTTCTTTCTAATCATTTTTGTCTGATGCTTGTTGTATATGTATAATAAACACACCCTTGCATTTGTTGTACCGTGTGGTTGGTACCTATGATGATCATGAACTTTCGTTCGTGTGAGCAGATGAGCAGCATTAGGTAACTCTCAAGGAAGATTCTTTTTGGTTGGAGCCACCAAGCTGACGTGATGACGTTGGAATCCTTTTTGGAAATAGTTATGTTTTGTTAATCAACTCTTCCTTAGTTAGTTCCTTGATTCTTTTTGTTGGACATGTAAATTCTGGGGATAAGTGCTTGTAGTTAAAACTAAATGAAGATTGATATGTACCGGTTTAATATATGCGTGTGTGTGTGTGTGTATGTATTCAATTACGCAATTGCATCGTGTGTATGATAATTTTATTATCGTGAAAAATTTACTACCATTTTCATATCAAATTAATGGAGTTTTCATTAAAAATTGAAATTGCACGATCTAGAGTTAGTGATATAGTAGCGACGAGGTGGGTCGTTACAATTTTCATCCTTATTAGTTCTTTTTTTTTTAATTTCGTTGGTCTCTACCTAATTTCTTTGTTTCTACCCCTCTTTTTACTTGTTGGCTTACTCCCCATTGCCCCTCTTTTCTCTTAGTTTTAGCCCAAATATCCTTCTCTTATCTACCCTTTACCTAAGTCATACATTACAAACCTATAAAGTCTTTTTGATCTTTTGATGCATGTATATTTCAAGTTGAATGAATTAGATTCTTGTCAAAATTTGGATCTGCTAGTTACATGTGGTGTTTGAGTGTAAACACAAACACATACACATTTGATGAGGTTGAGTGTTGTTCTCTAACAGATTTCTATCACCTTGGTACATTCTTAATTTTAACTTGACTACTTTTTCACTTTGCACTTTGTGATCATGTGTTCATGGAGTGTTTGTTACCTTGATTTGATTCTTCCATTTTCCATCTTTCTCACTTTTGTACATTATTAGGAGCCATTGAAAAATGTGTGTGCCTTGTTCATACATTTGTTTTTGTTTTTGTTTTATTCTAGTTTAATTGTTTTTCTCTTAGTCTTTCTTTTAGTTTTGCCCAAGAGTGCAAAAGATAAAGTGTGCGGGAATTCGATTGAGCATTTTTAGTATAGTATTTTTTCTACTCTTATTAGCTTATTTGACTTCTCTTGGATTCTCATTTTCTCATTTTAACTCAGTTTTGGTCTTAGGAAAATAATTGGTCTTAATTGATAATTGTATCTTATTTTCAGATGTTATGCTTACTTGACCTATCTTCCTTGTGCAATACCTATAGGATTCTACAAAAATCCAAATGGAGCATATGAGTATTCCCTGGAAAGATAAGGAAAAGAGCTACAATTTTGTTAGAGATAAGCATGGACCAATTCTCTCGTTTTGAGGGTCAAATTAAGCTTGAAAGTCAGAAACTTTGCACTTAAGTTTTGGGCTGGGAGTTTGGATTATGATTGATGTAATTAGCATAATTAGTTAGTTTAGATGGGCCTAATCAGAGCCCATCCCTTAATTATGTTGAATAACTATATATTAGTGTAGCTAGGAGTTATTTGAGACACATAGACATGAAAATACAATGAACATTTATGCAAATAAACCAATAGGGGGTGAATTGGTTTTACCTCAGAGTCTTAAAATTTTCTTCTAAAATATGTAACAACGAAAGATTTCAAAAGGACCGTATCTTATTTAAAACCAATTGCAAGTCACTTCACTTCACTTCATCAACCAAATAACACTTGTGCTGAAACCAAATTTATATGACAAACAATTCTATACTTTAAGAATTCAATGAAACATAGACTGAAATATAAATGCACACAAGATTTATACTGGTTCACCTCTCAACCCCGGAGGCTACATCCAGTTTCCTTCCAACCCAATCTAGGTTAGAGTTCCACTATAACAAACATCTTTTCTTTACAAGCTTACAACAATGGTCTCTCTTACCTATCCTAGGTAAAATTCAAAATCTACTTCCTATAGACCTTTCAAAAGACCAAGAACCAGAGATCCCTTCTCTGTTCTTCCCCCTAGAAAACCCTTTCTAGGAAAGCGTTAAAGAACCCAAATGCTATATGGAAACGCAACACAAAATACACAACAAATATCAAAACAACACAAGCTTTAAGTTCAAGAAAGATATCACCTCATATTCCTCAGCAACTAAAATGACATGAATGATTCAGTCAACTTGAGATGATGACTACCATGCTTTCTTGACACTTCTTTAAGCACTAGCTTGCATAGATGTTCACACACAATGAGTATTAAGGCTCAACACACAAGTAGATCTTAACATATTTGATTCTCTCACTAATTTCAGACTTTCAACACTTGAAAGCTCTTAGAGAATGAAAACTAAAAGGGTGTGCACGAATATCTCTCTTTCTTATTATTTTTCATTCAGACCCAGCTTTCCTATTTATAAAAAAATAGTTTCAACCAACTGTAATCAATTAATTCGTCACAATAATCGATTATTTTACTTATAGTAATCGATTATTTTACCCATATAATCGATTAAATTGTTCATCAGAAATCTGGAAATCTGAAATGAATAGAATAATCGATTATATTACCATGTAATCGATTAAGCCAGAAAAACATAGTTTTATAGTGCACTCAAGTAATCGATTAAATACCCAATTAATCGATTAAGCCAGAACATGTCTAAAACTTAACAATGCATATATAATCGATTACAAACATCTGGTAATCGATTAACTCATATGTATATGTTGTGTATCATTATGCAAAAGCTTATGTAATCGATTATTTCCCAAGATAATCGATTATTCCAGTAAATTCCTAATTTTGTGTAAAGCTTATTTAATCGATTACAAACCAGTGGTAATCGATTAAAATGTTCATAAGGCATTTTCCAGAAAACACTAACAAGCATGTAATCGATTATACCACCTAGGTAATCGATTAAAGCAGTGAAAAACTGTTTTACACAAATCTAAACGCCTTTATGAAATTCTACAACTTTGCATATAACAACATGATTAAATCCTATCAATGAATGTATGAATGCATGAATTATTAAAAAGCGAATAAGGATTATAAGGCTTTTTCTCATGAACCAAGCTTTAAACAAAAATTACAAATGCCATCATATTGAGTGGGCATGTAAAATATCAAAACACATTTGCTTCCATCATCTTTGAATCTTTTGCTTCAGCTTCTTTGATGCTAACAAGACATAGAGAGATACAAAAACATAATTTCTAGCTTCTTGTGCAAGTTTTCAGAATTAAAATCTTTTCTCTATTTCTCTCAACGATTCTTCATTGTTCTTTATTTTTCTTTTTCCTTTCATCTATGTTCTTCTATTTTTCTGACACAAATTTCTTGGCTATTCCATTGATGATGGTCATGGAAGGCTAAATAATCAATCATTCTAAGGATCCAATCCAATCAAGGAGAATTTGAGTTCTGGTTTGGTATTCTAATTTCTGTGTGAATGTTCATCTTCTTCTTCAATCCTCTTTTCGATTTTCATGATTATGAACATGTTTAGGATTGAAAACGAATTAGGTTATAGATTTATTTCCTAATTTTGAATTTTAATCATAGATTGTTTGAATGAAATTTCAATCTGGTCTATGGTTTCAATTGATTTCGGAGTTAATTTGATTGAACTGCTTCTAGTGATATTGAATGAATCTTCATAATGTGATCATTATATGAGAACTATGATAATTTGCATTGATTGGTTTAGTGAATTGGAATGATATTCTTGAATATGTTTTTAATACATTTTTTTATCAATTTTGTTTGTTTCTCCATTTTTCTTCAATTCTTGTTTGTGTTTCTGAAATTATTGTTCATTGTCTGTAAACTGTTTGAAAAAATATCCTTGTTCTTTATAAGTTGATGAAGTTAGGAACCAAATTGGACTGTATCTCTGAGTCAACCTAGGTTAATCCTGTGCTATAGAATTATCTTAGTATTATTTGTTTTGTAGCGATTTGACAGCCATTATCAGACGTCTACCAAAACTTTGGTTTATGAACCTTGACAGTCTACCAGAGCTTGGGTTTATGAACCTGTTATCGACCAAGGGGTTGCCTTGGGTTTTATTGGAGGTCCACCTAGGGAAGCCTTAGGGGTTTGCAAACCTTTGGAGAGTACTAGGAACTGGTCCTGGGTTTTTGAGCTGGAGGTCTACCAAGGCTTGGGTTTATTAACTTTGACAGTCTACCAAAGCTTGGGTTTATGAACCTGTTACCGACCAAGGGGTTGCCTTGGGTTTTGCTGGAGGTTCACCTAGGGAAGCCCTAGGGTTTTGCAAACCTTTGGAGAGTACTAGGAACTAGTCCTGGGTTTTTGAGTTGGAGGTCTACCAAGTCTTGGGTTTATAGACCTTGACGATCTACCAGAGCTTGGGTTTATAAACCTGTTACCGACCAAGGGGTTGCCTTGGGTTTTGCTGGAGGTTCACCTAGGGAAGCCCTAGGGTTTTTCGAACCTTTGGAGAGTACCGGAGCTGGTCTTGGGTTTTGTGTCAAGGTTCACCAGGAATGGATATTAAGAACCTGCAATCGACCAAGGGGCTGCCTTGGATTTTGTTGGAGGTCCACCGAGGGAAGCCCTAGGGTTTTGTGAACCTTTAGAGAGTATCAGAGCTGTCTTGGGTTTTGTGTCAAGGTTCACAAGGAATGGATATTAAGAACCTGTAATCGACCAAGGGGCTACCTTGGATTTTGTTAGAGATCCACCTAGGGAAGCCCTAGGGTTTTGCGAACCTTTTGAGAGTACCAGGACGCGTCCACCCTTGATTTTTGTAAAGCTCACCAAGGGTGGACCTTAGAGAGTAGTACCAAGACATGGTCCTAGGTTTTGTTAAGGCTGGACCTTGGATAGTAGTCATGGTAGGGAATTTCATCTTTAAGTGAGACGTGGAGATGATAATTCCAAGCTCGTTCAATGTTTTCCTGCCAATCAAAGCAAGGAAAGAGGTGTTAGCATTGACTAATAAATCCTTGAGAGTGAACGCTGACCAAAGGTGGTCATAAGGTCCACGTAGCCCGAGGTGTCTACCCTTTCTCTTGCAAAGCCTAGGAGAGTTCTGGGGTAAAGTTGAATCATGTCTAGTGAGACCTCCATCTTTTGAAAAGTCTTCAAGTATAGAATGTTGGCGGAGCTACCCTAGTCAATGAGGACCTTCAACACTTGAAAGTTGGTGATTATAAGGGAAGGCACCATCAGGTCATCCTAGTTGACAGGATTGATTCCCTTGAAATCTGCATCTATGAATGTAATAGGAGGGAGGCTCCATTATGAGGGAGCATCGACACAATCGATATCAATGTCTAGTATAGCATGTAGGTGTCTCTTTTGAGATTGGCTGGATGATCCTCCATGAGATAACTTTCCCGGGACGGTGTTGATTACACCTCGGATGTGTTGGGCAGCTCATTCTCCTGTTGGCAAGGGGTTGACGCTCTTGTCTGGGCTATTGTAGCCTCTGTCTCCCCCTATCTTCTGTTCTATCAGCATCCCAATTCCTGTATTGGTCTTCATGTCATCCCTCATGTTTGTTTCCAGTTGTGGAGTTGACGGGTCTCTTTACAAATCGTGACAAGTACCCCGCCTGGAGGAGTTCTTCAATTTTGTCCTTCAAGGCCCAACACTTTTGAGTATTATGGTCGTTACCGCGATGAAATCAGCAGTATTTTTTTGAGTTCTCCCATGGTTTGAAAGACGATGAAGGTGTTGGTAGTTTCATCTATACCTCCGTATTGAAGGCTTCCTTTATGATTCTGGCCCGATTGATTGTCAGGGGAGTGTATCTCTCGTACCTGGGTCTTTTTTGGAAAGGTTGTTGTTTGTCCAGCCTCTAGGAGTTGACTTTGGTTGTCACTTCATACTTTTATCATTTCTATTCGACTTGTATGACTTCATTCCGGAACTTGGACATCTCTTTCATCTGTATATAACCTTTAGCCCATTTGCGTATCTCGTCCATGCTAGAAGGAAGTGCATAGACTGTCCACGAACTTGTCAGGTCGTAAAGCCAACATCATGGAATGTAATGCTACCTTAGGATTGAGGTTTTTGATTTGAACAGCTACTCATCCAAATCATTCCATGAACCTTCGGAGAGGTTCGTCATCTGATTGACGCAAAGTGGCTATTGCAGTGAAAGTTAACCTGTGAGACCGACTGGTCGCATATTATGCATTGAACATCTCGACAAGGGTATCAAAATTGTCTATGAACCACGGGGGGAGTCTGCCATACCATGTCAAAGCTGCCCCTTTTAGAGAAGTAGGAAACACTCGACATAGAATCGCATCGTTATTTGTGTATAAGTTTGCCTGAGTGAGAAAGGCATCCAGATGCTCGTCTGGGTCTGTGATGCCATAATACCTTTCTAGATGGAGAGATTGTTAGATACAGGGGGAGCTGGAAGAGGATCAAGACAAGGATGAAGCCACGTGTCTTAGATAGATTTTAGCTTTTTACATGCCATTCAATTGAAGGCATTTGTAATTTGTTAAGTTGTTTGAGAGCCTCATCTTATGATCCCTTGCATTGCATATCCATTGGCATGCATACATGGTTTCAATCAAGTCACATGATTTGAGTAAAATCATAACGTTTTCATGTTTGCATAAAGAAGTCAATTACTCATGGTTAAGGTTTGAAAAATCACCTTTAGCACTGACTTAATCCAATTACTAGAATTTGTAATCTATTACTTAAGCCATGAAGAACTAATTAATTGATTACAAGGTAATGGTAATCAATTACACAACACAAAAACACAGAGTAAGTCTTACTAAGTTAATCAATTACCATTTAATTGTAATTGATTGCATTAGCACATCTCTAAAGCTAGACTGACTGTGATAATCAATTACATGATGGTTTAATTGATTACTTTGCTCATATATCTTTTCTAGAAAGAACTAAGAACACTTTAATCGATTAAATAGGATATTAATCGATTACTTAAGTAAAAATAATTGATTACATGGATGATTTAATCGATTACATTCAGTTGAAATAGTTTTCTATGAAAATTTGTTGGGTCTTTTGATTTAAAAAGAACTTGATACTTCAAATTTTTTTATAACTTTCGAAAGCTCTAAGATTCTAAGAAAAGGTATACTAAGATTCATACCTCTTGTTCCAAAAACCAAGAATCACATGCATCATTGATAAAATTGTTTAGGATAAGATTTGAAAAGAGTTTTCTTGGAGAGCTGATGGAGGTCCATTGCAAGTTAAAGGTCTAAAAGATGAACAAGAAGCACTTCCTTTGGTGGGCTTTAAAGGACCCATGACAAGAGCTAGAAAGCAAGCCCTTCAAGACCACATAAAAGTTAACTTGGACAAACATGAAGAAGCACACCAACTCAAGGACAACAAGGGCTGGATTTTGTACTCCAAAGTTGAATTTAATTCCACAAATTAGCAAAAGTAGTGACAATAAAAAGGCTTTTTAGTGCAATTGTGTAAAGATATGTAGGTGCACTTGTGTGTAATTCTTGCAGCACCTATGTAAGCTTGTTGGCTACACTTAGAAGCTAAATTACTGCACCATTGGCACGTGGAAAACAGCCAAGAAACACCTTAGATGAAGCTTGCATTTCAAGTTTCATTAGCTTGCATTTAGGCTTCACTTAGTTTACATTACAAGATTCATTTGCATGGTCATTTGCCTTGCATTTAAGTGTAATTTTGTGGCTTATATAAGCAGCCCAAAAACTGAATGAAGGAACTTTTGACGTCATTTTTACAAATTCTGAAATTTGTGTAAAGATTTTCTCTCTTGTTCTTGTGCAAAAACCTCTTGTTTCTTATCAATGGCTTCCATATGCTATTGTGGTGATTCTTCCTAGACTTATTGGAGATCTTCTCCATGGTGTCTTCTATCTTCATCCCTAACCTTTTTCCATCTTCCATTGCTGCAAATTAAAGCTTCCTTCCAGCCATAGCTACATGTGAAAGTGGGTGATAGTTGTGTTCTTGAAAGATTCTTGAAGAGTGGGTTTCATTGCAAGGTAGATTTGGGAAATTAATGACTAATGGGTTCAGCCATACATCAAGAGCTACTTTGAAGATTGCTTTCTTTCAACCTGATTTCAGTTTGGTAAATTCATTCACTTTCATTCTGTGGATCATAAGGTTGTTCCTCTCCTCTAAACTCTTGCAGTAATTTATTTTTACTTTTGTTCTTGCAAGTTCCTATCTCAAAGAGGTTCTTTAAAGCTTTTTTAGAGTAGGGTTCTCTAGATGGAAGAATAGAGAAGGGTTCTCTATGTCTTGATCATTAGAAGTCTGAAGGGTGTTTAGATTTTAGTTCTTTATCTAGGGTTGACAAAGGGTGATAATTTGTAAGCTTGTAAAGAACATATTTTGTTATAGTGGAACTCTAGCCAAGGTTTGGTTAGAAGAAACTGGATGTAGCTTCTCTCTTTGAGGAGTGAACTAGTATAGATTTGGTATTCTCTTATTCTCATCTTGCTATCTTTATTTGTTGATCTTTTGGTTAATCTTTTCAAGATCAACAAATAGTTTTTCTACTATTGCTTGCAGTGAAGGGTGAATCTTGATTGATTGAAAGCTTCATTTTCAAAAAGGTGTCCTTGTGATACAATCTTTAATCCGCTGCTAGTTTCAATGAATTTTTAAAGTCCCTGTTTTAACCAATTCACCCCACCCCTACCCCCCTTTCTTGGTTAATTTTGTGTGTTCAAATTATTTTCAAAGATTTCCACCTAGAATGAAGGTCGACTCCATGATACGATCAACAAAAGGATGTTGTCATGTTGCCCGCCCTTCTGGATGGTATACTTGTGATGAGCTGGGACCACCATGAGGGTTGACAATGTAACACCCTAATATTTTTACTTATTACATATGGATTTAAAGTAATATTTTAGGACGATTAGAAAATTAAAATTCACCATCTAGTAAGATTTTTAGAATTTAATATATATTGTGAAATAAAATTCAATTTAAGCTATTCTAATTACTAGAGAATTTTAGGTAAATGATAAAAAATAATCTTGGGAGTTTTCTGGTAATTATGGGCTAAAAAGATTTAATTATTAAAATAGTTAGTAAGTTTATAAAATGAATGAATAAGAAAATAGGATTTTTCTATTTCAAGAATCTAAAGAAAAATATTGTAGTCAAGAGTCAAGATTGGTCAAGAAAGGATAAGAAGTAATTAAATGAAGCCATGTGCAAAGAAAAATCACTAGAATACAAGATATACACATACAAAGCAAAAAGCAAATATTATTGGAACCAAGGAGGCTAGCTACGGCCAAGAAAAAAAAAAATAATTGGCAGCCCTTGCACCATGTAAGTCCACGTGAAATGAAGCTAAGAAAGGAAGAAGGGGGCCACTTCAAAGAAAAAAAAGAAAAACAAGCAAATAGGCAATTATTGGAGACAAAGGGAATAATCCATAAATGCTAGATAAGGATAAGATTCCCTCATAAATGCTTGGAAGGAAAAATCAAATGGAACTCCTCAAAAAGCTACCCTAGCCGTGCAAATCATTTGGAGAAGGAAGGAATGTGTGGACCAAGTGAGAAAAAAAAAAAAAACCATCAACCAATGAAAAAGCTTGATACCTTGACTTTGCTATAAAAGGAAATGAATGAAGCATTTTGGGTCAGCTATGAGAAAGTGACCGTGCACTTCTCTAACCCACCCCACTTGCCTTTTGTTTTTAGCTTTAGTGTATTCCAATATCAAGCTCTAACCATATCTACCTTGTACTATCACTTTCATAAGACAAAACCTTCCAAAAAGCCAAGGGAGTCCACGTGAAGAAGGGGGCAAGGGAGCAAGGAGGCAAGCTTGTTCAAGTTTTAGAAAACAATTAAGGTATAGGGAAGTTTTGATGAACCAAAGTTTAAATATTAAACTCTACGCAAAATCACTATCTAGTTTAATAAAGCTTTAAGTTGATAAATTAAAGAGAAATGGAAAGACTAAGTTTAAACTAAATTTAATTTAACTCTCTATTTAAAGTTTAATAGTTTAGACTTATGTTTTGAAAACTAGATGATTTTTGAATAAGTTTATTTGGTAATGGTTCCTTAAATACCACTTATTCGTTTAACTAGGCATTTTGTTGTTTATAAATTCGTTTAATTATGAATTTTGTTGTTTACATATTCTTTTGACTAATTATTTGACTACTTGTAATATTTCATGAATCATGGATAAAATATATTAGGTTTCTTAAGCTAGTTATCTTGACATAATCTTTAATTATTTCTTATGTTGTTAACATATTTTAAATAAACTAAGTTGATGTTGCTTGATAATCTTTTATTTCTTTTTGTTGTTGTCACAATTAGTTTAACCTCTAAAATTTCTAGGATTAAAGTTATGTTTAATGAATGTTTTAGATAGGTGACTGCTGTATATTTTATTCCTTGCCTGTATTTTAAATTTAAAAAAAAAACTACTGTAGGTTAATTTATTTGTATGTGAGAAATTCTGTAATTAAATATTGTTATAGGTAAATTTCCTTTGATACCTTAAAATAAAGCTGTATGCTGTTGACGTAGTCAAATAAATCTGTATGCTGTTGATGTAGTTAAATAAAACTGTAAGCTGATTGACGTAATTAATTGATGCTGTATGGATGCTGTTGCTGTAATTAAATTATTATACAACACTTGTGGATATAAGCTGTATTATATGTTTGATATGTTGAGTCTAAGTAAAGCAGCATATTCATTTAATACTGTTTATTTCATGTGACTTGGAAAAGATTTTATGAGTAGTAAAGATAAAATATACAAAACATATATTTGAGATGAAAGTGATGAAATGAAAGTGATGAGAAAAGTGATGAGATGAAAGTGATGAGAAAAAGAAATCAACGAGATGATAAAATAAATTATTCATGTCATTTCCTGAGCATATACCCGAGCGGGGGTTAATCCGCAGATGATGAGACGAACCTCATGAAGAGGTGTGTCAGATAACTAAACTGAGTCCATACGTGTTTTTAACTAGGGGGTAGTTGAGACAGTGAGGACCACACCTCCATGATGATCACATGGGTGGGAGTGATAATCCTACGCGCCACTGGGCTACCCTGACGGGATGGATAAGTTCGATCCACTAAGGTGAGGGTGGGGTTATCTGACAGTGGCCACAATTATTGAGATGTTTAACCTGAGATCTTAGTCATGCATCATATAATCAGATAAACATGCATTTCATGACAATATGTGTGTGAAAATGACTTGTTTATATTCTGTATAATTGTTACGTATATTTATTATTTGGTCTGTTGATATTTAAATTTTGTTTATCATGACTGAACCTATTTCGTGTCTGGTGGTTGACACCTGTGATGACCCCAAATTGTTTGGGCGAGCAGAAAAGCAGTGATATGGATGCCGTACGAGAAGATAGGATGAAGATTGTGTGATGTTTGTCTGCTTTTGACGATCTATGCTTTGTGATGTACTATGGACTGTTTATATATGGGACTCCGGATATGTAATAATGAATGGACTGTATGGTATGGACTACGTGATTTAAATAACGCGTCAACTCTTATAAATTTTTAAACTCATTTTTTTTTACAACGGAATTTTCATTTGAACCTTCATTTCTAAAATTGTTTTTAAAGTCAACCAAGAATCGTTTGAACTTTCATTCTTCAAGGTTTTCTTTTTAAAAAAAAAACCCGTAACGAATAAAATAAATATGGAGTAAAGCGAAGTAGAAGCGGTCGTTTCAGACAACCTGTTAGGGGTGAGATTCCTATTGAGTTTGTTCATTTCTTGTGAGAGGGGAGTGCTCGTCTCCCTGAGGGTGTCTCACTCTAGCCTCCAGCTGGTCATGATCAGCTTTCAGCCTTCAAAGCTCTTCTTTGTGTCTTCTCTCCATCTTCGCTATTTGATTTTGGAGTTGTTGAACAATGTCTGCATTAGTCATGATCGTCTGAGGAGGGTTGGATGTCTCAATGGGAGTGTGGCACCTAAGACTAGGGTGCGTACTGACCATTGACGTGGGTGGAAAACGAAGGTGATCTGGAGAATGCGAGGCCGTAGAGTAAGTTTTACTGCGGCACCATGGTGGGCGCCAAATGTTCTTACCAAAATTGGGAAATGTCACATACTGAGCTGGAAGTGGTCAAGGTGGGTTCCAAACTTTGCACATCAGATGATGAGTCAGCCTTGTTAAGGAGGGGGACCTGCAAAACAAAGGAAAGGACTCTGACGCTCAAGTAAGTACACCAATTATGGAAGAATAACTGAATATAATGCCGAGGTGGTCTCAGAATAAAAGTGAATAAATAGGTTTCCGAGTGTGTCTCGGATGAATATGAGCATAAGTAAAGCTTTAGCGAAAACCTGTATTTATAACATGAAGTATGGGCCTTGGACCTTTGTTTGATAATTAATTTGTTGATAATGTAAATAGATAATAGCATTTAATTATGTAATTCAAATAGGAGATAATGTGTACCTTATAGATAGACTGTTACTTGTAGATAAGTAACAGTTTGTAGATAATCCCTTGAAGATAATTGGAGATATTCTAAGAGATAAAGTGATTACACTTATTTGAATTAATAAGTGTAATAGATAACTGTTGGCCAGGAAGACTCGACTGTTGAGGGTTGATGTTCACTTTATCTCCTGTAATAGATAAAGGGTTGATAGGGAGGGCAGACATATGTGTTACATATACAATGACCCCACAATAATGATCACGTATAATTTTATCATTTTATACCGTACATATGGATAAAAAAATATTTATAAAAATAATAACATTTAAAAATAGTATATTACAATATTTTCTTGAACATAAAATAAGAT
Organism: Glycine latifolia; assembly: GCA_013407115.1. NCBI lineage: Eukaryota > Viridiplantae > Streptophyta > Magnoliopsida > Fabales > Fabaceae > Glycine > Glycine latifolia. The sequence continues at coordinate 70,357 of QARZ01040993.1, forward strand.
GATTTTAAAATTCATTTAATCAAATTATAGTCTTGGGTAATTTATTTCGTAAAAAAAATTGTATAAATTTTTAAATTATAAAATATGTTTGTGTAATTATTATTAATTTTATTTAGTTGTTAACATCACCGAATTCTTCGTTCTCTCTGGTATAGATTTTTTTATGGTTCTTACTAATATGGTTTTTAACAATTTTCTTAAGTAATTTTTGAATTAGTGTTTTGATGTTATTTTTTAAAAGAAAAAATATAATATTTAACATAAAAAATTAAAAATTATAATACATATACTAACACTATTTATTAGTATTTTTGTTCTTAAATTTAAATATTTATTTCATTTAATAAAAATTTCAAAGTTTATATACATGTATTAAGTGAGTTATATAATTATGTTATCTTGATTTTTTCAATACTAGTAAATCCCCCCCTCCCCCCTCCCCCCCTCCTTTATATAGAAATAATTTTGTAAGAAATATAATTCAGTATATTGGAATCAATGTTTCTTGTGAATATTTTTAAATTTTAATTGGTATTAGGTGTAATATGGAAAACAAATAGTGAATACGAGTACAATTTTATCTTTAAAAAAACTACATATCACTTTTTTATTTTGAAATCTGTTTTCTAAAATAATTTTACACTACTTAACTATCAATTCCAAATCTATTAATTAACTTTTGAAATTATTTCCAACATATGTATTTTTTAAAATAGCAATTCGAAGATGTTTCCTTCTTTCTATTCTATTTTCTTGACTGTTATATTCAATTGCTTTCGAGATAAGTTTTTTGTTTAAAATAAAAACATTAAATAACGCAGGTCTAACCTTCCTATCTTTAAATCATGCCAAACTAAAAATTTCCCCTATTCGAACAGCACATAAGTAACTCATACGATCAATGTAATTAGCAAATATGTGTCTTATTTTCATCCTATAACTAATTAGTCAATTAATTCATGTAAATTACAACTCTCAACTTTTTGAGTCATTAAACGAAGATTGGACAATGCACACGATGGCCACATCAGTCACCATTGCAATACAATATTTTTGCTAGGTTGAAACTGACTTAAATCTACCTTCCCAAACTCCGGTTGATGGAATTCCCATGTAATACTTTTTTATCAGTAAATCTTAATTTATTAATTTTTTGTTAAAAATGAAAGAATTTGAATTTGTGACTTCTCTCCCTCCCTTCACTCATCATTGGGAAAACTCCCTTTAATGTTAGAATATTAGTCAGATTTAGCTCCTTTACGCCTAGAATGTAATTTGGAAGATAAAATGCAATGTAGTAATTTTGGTTCTCCAATAATTTCTTCTCATTATTTTTAATTTCTAAAAAAATTGTCAATTTTTAATCATTTATTTATTTTTATTATTCAAAATTAGTCCAAAATATATAAAAATGAGAGACTAAAAATGGTCAAAATAAGGACTAATTTTGAACGACAATTTAAAAAAAAAACTAAAATGCTGATAGAAATTTAAAGGAGGACTAAAAGTTGGCAAAAAACTTTTAAACATATAAAAATTGAAATCTAAGAAAATTGTGAGACTAAAAATTTAATTAACTTTTTTAATTATTTTACTGGTTCCCCATACTTTTACTAATTTTTTAGTTAGGTCCCTAAATATTATTTTTCTTTTAATCAGATTCTTGAACGTTTTACCCAATTGAGTCTTCCTATCAAATTGTCTTTATGAAAACTTAACTACAAGTACTTGATTAGAGGTATAGATTGGGGACTGATGTTTCTAGAATCTGTTGTTAATACAACTAAGTCAATTATGATAAATTTTATAGAATTTTAATCTTTACAAGTTAATTCAACCCAAGTATCAATCCACTAGCCTATCACAATTTTTTTTTAAAGAAGGAACATTTTTATATATATATAAAAGTATATTAATATCTTTATATTGTTGGAGAAATATGTTATGTTAGTTAAAATGTATGCAATAAGACACTTGATGAACAATTAGTTTTGGGTTTAAATTTTGTGAATGAAAAAATATAACTGAAACATAAGAAGGGAGATTATACTAAAAATGATAAGCCATGTTGTAACATTCTGAAATTTCGATAATTGAAAATAAATGTTTGATGTATTTTTTGTGTTATTTGATTATGTTAGATTAGCTAAATTATTGTGTAAATTATCCTTGTGCAATTGCTTAGTGTGGATATTAAGTTACGTGGAGTTTGTTTGGATTGCATTGAATTGTGTGATTTCGAGTTTGACCAAAATCCTGTTTTAGTAAAATCATCATTCTGGATTAGTTAACCGTTGGATCACCTTCAAATTTTATAGGTAGGCTTCTAACCCACATATATAACATTTTGCCGTTGGGATTGGGAAATAACATTGGAAGAGTGAGAAATTAATTTTTCACAGAAGCAGAAATTTTAAAATTTGGTCAGCTCGCCCAGGCGAATTTTTGCAGGCATTTTGGCTTGCCTGGGCGAGTCAAGTCTGGTATAAATTCATACCAACAGCGAAAATCATGAAAATGGAGTTTTTTGCCTTTCCCAAACCTTCCCCAACCTTCCACCACCATCCTTCACCACCCAAGACCATCGGTGACCACCATGGGCCGCCATTGCTTGCCACGAGACCACGACACAGAGAAGAACCCCATAATCGGAGCGGAATCTTCAAAACTCATCTCGAAGTTTTGGTAGAGAATGGAGCTCCCAATCCTTCTTTCTTGGTTTCCTTGAGGTGATCTTAGTTTCTTTTGTCTTCTCCTAACTAGTTTAAGCTTCTTTTAATGTCTCTTGTGTTTTGGGTACCGTTGTTAGGAGTTTTACACTTCCTTTGAAAAATCCTTTGAAAATAAGATGTTGTAAAAGTCTCCTTTTTATGAAATTGATGTCATTTCTGTGATCCTTGTTGAACCCCATCACATTGGTGTGATTGGAATTTCAAAATGATGTCTTTTGATGTGAACTCCTAAAACACCATTTAGCCCCTTTTTGATTTGAGTGGGTATTTGACCCCAACTGTTTAACATTGACCTTGTCTTTAAAATCTATACTAAATTGTCTTCGATTTGGTATATAGAGCTCTGCGTTGGGACAAGCACGGGTATTCGAAGGATCACGAAACAACATTGATAAGCTGTAACAGGGAGAACTTCTAGTTAGGTAAGGGGAGTTTATTATTTTGGCGATAGTTTAGATACCATAGTTGGGGGTCAGGGAGTCCAACTATGAGGATATCTGCCTGTCCCTGTTGGGTGCTAATTTTCAAGAAAAGTTATGTTTTAAACTAATGGGATGTGATATAATTATTATTGATGTGTGTTTGTTCCTATTGTGTGTGATTGAGTATTTTTAGTTTAATATTTTTCTATTCTTCTTAGCTTATTTGACTTCTCTTGGACTTTTATTTTCCCATTCAAATTAAATTTTTTCCTTAGGCAAACAAGTGGGCTTAATTGATAATTGTTGCTTATTTTCAAAGTTTTTGCTTACTTGACCTATCTTCCTTGTGTAAGACCTAAAGAGCTCTATAGAACTCCAAATGGCGCATATGAGATCGTCCCTGGAAACATAAGGAAAATATATACAATTTTGTTAGAGATAATCTGAGGCCAATTCTGTCATTTTGAGGGTCATTTTAGGCTTGGAAGTCAGAACCATTGCACTTGAATTTTGGGGTGCGAAATTGGTGTAATTAGTAATTAGTTAGATTAGTTAGGCTTAATTATGACCCATCCTTTCCTACTGACTTAGTCACTATATTTTAGTGATTTTAGTTATTTGGATGGACACACTTCATTTTAGCAAAAACATATTTTGTAATAATTTAGATGTTTTTAGAATTAAAACTCTTTCTCTTATTTTCTCTCAACTGTTCTTCATTGTTCTTCACTGTTCTTCATTTTCATTTCTGTTCTTCAATTTTCTTGCACAAATTTTGTGGGGCTTTCATTGATGATGATCATAGAAGGCTAAACAATCAATCAATCCAAGGATTCAGCCCAAGCAAGGAGAATTTGAGTTCTGATTTGGTATTTTAAATTCTGTGTGAATGTTCACTTTCTTCTTCAATACTCTATTCAATTTTCATGATTATGAATGTGTTTAAGATTGAAAACAGATTAGGTTATGGATTAATTTCCTAATTTCGAATGTTAATCAAAGATTATTTGGATGATATTTCAATTAGGTTTGTGGTTTCAATTAATTTAGGGGTTAATTCGATTGAACTGCTTCTAATGAAATTGAATGAACTTTCATAAAAAAATCATTATCTAAGAACTATGATAATTGTATTGCTTGGTTTGGTGAATTGAATTGATGATTTTTAATCTGTTTTAGAATATTTTTTTATAATTCTGTTAATTTCTATTTTTCTACGTTTTTCTGCAATTTTCATTTATCGCATGCAAACTGTTCAATAAAAATCCCCCTATTATTTACTAGTGAATTGAAGTTGGAACCATATTGATTGTATCTCTGAGTCGACCTAGGTTAATCCTGTGCTATAGAATTAGCGTAGTTTAATTGTTTTAAAGCGATACGACATCGGTTATCAAAACTGGCGCCGTTGTCGGGGACACAGTTCATTGTGTGCTAACTTTAATTCACTCATAATTAGATAATAGTATTAGTAAAATATAATAAAAAATATTTACATTCACTGCATATTTACATCATGCCGCACAATTGCACTTTGTTACATATTTTCCTTGTTTCTGTTGGTTGTTATGAAGTGTGTGTGAGGTGCTGGTGCAAAACAGCAGAGGAAAACAGGGGAACTTGTGTGAGTCAAAATTGGCAAATTCGACCTCTAAGTAAGAGTTTTAGCACCGTTTTAACAATTAGCACAGGGGATTCTGGTCATTTCATAGCAAACTATCTCAGAATGGGCTGAAATTTTCCTAAAATGTGGAGAAAATTAATACATCAAGGTTACAAAAAATCACCAAAAAAATTACAAAAATTACATATTTGTGTGAAGGATGAACACGGTGAGGGGGTCCAAATTGCCAAATTTGATGATCTAGACCACTTTTGAATTTATTTTGTGTTTTCATGATTTTTAAAAATCACCAAAAAGTTACAAAAATCAAGCATGATTTATAGATATTTACTGTGGTGTTTTTAATTTTTTATAAAATTGTTTAGGGCAATTTTCCATTTTCTGTTTCATTTCAGCAGATATTGTGAATAATGTCCTGGTAGAGTAGCTGTCTGACATTTCTGTGATTTTTGTCCCTTATGATTTGAACTGTGCATGACTAGGTCCACACCAAGTGATTTGCATTCATATGATCCTGAGATAGATAGGACATTTCATAGATTAAGCAGAAATAATAATAGTGTAGATGAATTTGATAGTGTAGTTATAGATAGTAGTGTGGTGTCTTCTGATTCTGAGCATCTTAATTCTAAAAATTTTGTTGATACAATGGTTGATAACAACCTAACTCTTAAGGAATTGGCTACACCTGATGTTGTTTACCAACCTTGGTGTATTTAGTATCCTCAGACTGCGGTTAGTTATGAGCTAAAGTCTGGACTGATCCATTTGCTTCCAAAGTTTCATGGTCTTGTAGGTGAAGATCCACACATGCATCTTAAGGAGTTTCATGTAGTGTGTTCCACCATACGACCACATGACATTCATGAGGACTATGTGAAGATGAAGACATTTTCATTCTCACTGAATGGTGTGGTTAAGAACTGGTTGTACCTTCAACAAGATCCTATTAACACCTGTATAGATATGAAGATTAGATTCTTGGAGAAATTCTTCCCTGCATCTGGAACAACTTCCATCCAGAAAGAAATTTGTGGTATAAGGCAGCTAGCTGGAGAGAGATTGTATGAGTACTGGGAGAGATTCAACAAGTTGTGTACTACATGTCCTCACCATTAAATCAGTGAGCAATTATTGATCCAGTATTTTTATGAAGGTTTGATGTTGATGGACAGGAGTATGATAGATGCAGCCAGTGGAGGCGCTTTGATGGACAAGACTCCTGTTGCTGCAAGACAGTTGATCTCTAACATGACATCCAATTATCAGCAATTTGGTACTAGAGGTGCTGCAACATCCAAGGCTACTACAAATGAAGTTTCTGTTTCTATGGTTGCTGATAACCAGAGGTCGGAGAACAAACTGACAGAGTTGACATCCCTTGTGAGACAGCTTGCCATTGGTCAACAGCAGAATATGATGGCAGCCAATCAACCAAGGTTGTGTGGTATCTATTGTGCACCTGATCATCCAACAGATGCATGTCCTACTCTACAAGAAACAGAACAAGCTACTGAAGTTTCTACCTTACAACCTTGACAGCCATTCAAACCTCAACACAACAGTATAATCCTTACTCCAACACTTATAATCCTGGTTGAAGACATCACTCGAATTTGAGGTATGGTCCTGGCCCACAACCTCAACAATAGACACAACAACAACAGCCATTCAGACCTCGACACCAGTAATATCAACCCTCCACCAACAAACACCAAGCTCCTCCATTTAGACAACAGCCACAGTTCCAGCAGCCTACACCTACACCTGCACAACCTGTGCATACCAGTTCTGGACCTTCTTTGGAGGACTTGATGAAGCAAATGGCAACCACCAACATTCAGTTTCAACAGAATGTCAGCGCCACCATCCAAGACCTGTAGACTCAGATTGGATAGTTAGCTACAACTGTCAACTAGATGCAGCAGCAAGATTCTGGCAACATTCCAGCACAACCAGTCATTAATCCAAAGAATGTGAGTGCTATTACCTTGAGGAGTGGCACAGAGCTTCCAAATGTTGGTGCTAAAATTGATGCTGGTAAACAAATTGATGATGGTGCCAACACATATTCTGCACCAACACATATTCCTCTACCTTTTCCTTCTAGATCCATTTCTACAAAGAAAGTGGAGTTTGATTCTGATTTGCTTCAGACTTTCAGGAGGGTGGAAGTCAACATTCCCCTCTTAGATTCCATCAAACAGATTCCAAAATATGTAAAGTTTTTGAAGGATTTGTGCACCCACAAGAGGAAGCTGAAGGGAAATGAACAAGTAAAGATGGGCAGAAATGTATCTGCACTTATACAGGGCAAAACTGTTGATGTCATTCCACTATCCACCTTGCCACAGGAGTGCAAGGATCCTGGCACTTTCACTGTCCCTTGCACCATTGGAGATTGTACGTTTACAAATGCCATGTGTGACCTTGGAGCCTCCATTAATGTCATGCCTACATCAGTTTACAAATCATTACATCTTGGTGATTTGAAACCCACTGGTGTTGTCATTCACTTAGCCAATAGGCGTGCTGCACTTCCACTTGAACTTATTGAAGATGTGCTGGTGCGAGTTAATAATTTGATTTTTCCTGCAGATTTTTACATATTAGATATGGAGAATGAGTCTTCCAACCATGGTTCCACATTGATCCTAGGGAGACCCTTCTTGATGACAGCCAGAACCAAAATTGATGTGTATATAGGAACTCTTTCCATGGAGTTTGGTGATGACATTGTCCAATTTAACATTTTTGAGGCCATGAGACATCCTATAGAGGAACATTCTGTCATTCTTCTTGATATCATTGATGTTGCAGTAGATAGTGTAGATATTTCTGATTTACTTTTTGATTTTTCTGATTTTGATCTTGGTTCTGGTAATTGTACCTGTGATGATTCTGCTGTTGTGTGTAGTATTTGTGTGGATATTTCCTCCACACTTGACTCTGATTGTGTTGCAGATATAGGTACAGTTGTTGATTCTCCTATCTCCCTTCCCTCAGCCACTAACCTTTCCTTGCCTTCCACCATTCAGCCACCTTTCTTGGAGTTGAAGTCACTACATGAGCACCTTAAATATGCATATTTAGATGATGCTCAGCAACTTTCAGTCATCATATCTAGCAGCCTTTCACTTGAGCATGAAGAAAAGTGGCTGCATGTTTTGAGAGGCCACAAAAAGGCCATTGGATGGACACTTGCTGACCTTCCTGGAATAAATCCTTCCATTTGCATGCATTGAATAATCTTGGAGGATGATTCTTGGAGAATAAATCCTTCCATTTTCTGGTTACATGCAGATTCATATTGCACCGGAGGACCAACATAAGACCACATTCACCTATCCATTTGGCACATTTGCCTACACTAGGATGCCCTTTGGCCTATGCAACGCACCTGCTACCTTCCAAAGGTGCATGGTGAGTATCTTTTCTGATTTATTAGAGAGTTGCATGGAGGTGTTTATGGATGATTTCAATGTTTATGGTTCATCTTTTGATGCATGTTTGGATAGTCTCTCTAGATTTATTGATCGATGTATTGGGACTAACCTTGTTCTTAACTTTGAGAAATGTCATTTTATGGTACATGAAGGTATAGTCTTATGGAATTTGGTCTCTAGTAGAGGTCTTGAGGTCGATAAAGCTAAGAATGATGTTATTACTTCTTTACCTTACCCCGCTTCTGTGCGGGAAGTGCATTCTTTTCTTGGAAATGCAGGTTTTTATAGGGGATTCATCCAAGATTTCAGCAAGATTGCACTACCATTGTCCAAGCTTCTCCAATAGGACGTAAACTTTATGATTGATTAGCCTTGCAAATAGGCATTTGAGGAATTAAGGAAGAAGCTTACGACCTCTCCCATCGTGCAACCACCAGATTGGGAACTTCCCTTTGAGCTCATGTGTGATTCCTCTAACTATGCACTTGGGGTTATGTTGTCATAAAGAGTTGATAAACGATCCCATGTGATTCCTTATGCTTCGTGCACTTTAGATTCATCCCAAGTTAACTACACCACCACGGAGAATGAGCTTTTAGCTATTGTTTGTGCTTTAGATAAATTTCGATCTTATTTGCTTTGCTCCCATATCATTGTCTTTACTAAGCATGCAACTTTGAAGTACTTGTTGAAGAAGCCTGATGCTAAACCTAGATTGATCAGGTGGATGCTTCTCCTTCAGGAGTTTGATATTGAGATTAAGGACAGGAGTGGTGCGGAAAACTTGGTTGCTGATCATTTAAGCAGGATTGAGGGATCTGTTGAATCCTTTCCTATTAGGGATAATTTCCCTGATGAGCATTTGATGCACTTGCATTCATCACCCCTTGGTTTGCTGACATTATGAATTTCATAGTTGCATCTGTTGTTCCACCTCATGCATCTAGGTCTCAAATAGATAAAATTAAGAGTGTTGCTAAATTTTATGTGTGGGATGATCCTTATTTGTGGAGGTTTGGTAGTGATCAAGTGATCCGTAGGTGTGTGCCAGATCATGAGATTCAGTCTATTCTTCAATTTTGTCATGGCACACCTACTGGCTGTCATTTTGGTCTTCAACGGACCGCTAGGAGGGTATTGGACTGTGGGTTCTATTGGCCCACTTTGTTTAGAGATGTTCATCACTTTACCACCACTTGTGAGTGTAACACCCTGAAATTTTGAGTTGCTAAGTGGATGTTTGATGTGTGTTATGTTGCTTGATTATTTGATTTATTTGGTAATTATTTTTTTTGTGTTTCTATCTTGGTATGCGTGTTTGGTGATTGAAATGTTAAAGTCAACTTTGTTGGCTATGGTTGTTGTCTGTGCATGCATAGTGGACATGTCTTGTCAGCGAGGTATATAGGCAGTGGAGTAGTGTTGCAGAAGCTTATTTCTTCCTTTCTTCTCTTCTTCCTTGCGCCTTTCTCTCTTTTTCTCTAAGCTTGCCCATACCTAGAAACCTTTCTTCCCTAACCCTTCTGTGTCACCTTCAACTCCAGAGGACCACCATAGCTGTCACAGAACCCCCTACATCAAAAGGAACCTCATGACCGGAGCGAAAGTCTTAGACAACCCTTCATGAAGTTCAAGGAGAATAGAGCTCTACCCTTGCTTTCACGCTTCAGAGGATAGTGTTTCAGCACTGCTCAACTTCAAGAAGAACTCCTGGTTAAGTAAGGGGAATTTATCATGCTTAATAATAGCTTTAGATACCATAGTTGGGGACCAGGGAGTCTGACTATGAAGATGACTGCATGTCCCTGTTGTGTGTTGTTTTCTTAGTAAAACTGTAAATTTTAACGAATTGAGTATGGTATGTTGATGTTTGATGGTGTTCTTATGTGTGGATGTTTGATGGTGTTCTGGTATGAAGAGTTGGATGGTGTTTTGTAGGGGAGTTGACGTTGTAAGAACTTCCTGTGCATGCGTGTGAGGTTGGCACTTTGATGCTGAAAACTCGCAAGACACTTTTTAGTAGTGTTTGTGGAGGTGCCGGATATCGGGTTGGGTATGCCAAGCTGAGCTCTTTACGTAGCATGTATACGTACATGCAGGACATGACTCTTGGTAGTCTTTTTGTTGGCAGATGTCTCTATACCGGGTTCCTTACCTGGGTTTGTTATTCTCCCTTTAGAGCTGTTGAGCTCAAGTTCTTCTAAAAGAGCCATCTGGTTCCTTACCCGGATGAGCTCGTGCCCTCTCGAGAAAAGAGCCATCGAGTTCTCTAACTCGGATGAGCTTGTGCCTCTCGAGAAAAGAGCCATCGAGTTCTCTAGTGCCTTCTCGAGAAAAGAGCCATCGAGTTCCCTAACTCGGATGAGCTTGTGTCTTTTTGGGAAAAGAGCCATCGAGTTCCTTTACTCGGTTGAGCTTGTGCCTTCTCGATAGAAGAGCCACCGGGTTCTCTACTCAGTCGAGCTTGTGTCCTTTTCTTTAGAACGACAGGGTTCCTTTCTTGGATTCATTCCTTCTCTCGAGATGTCGAACTTGATTTCTTTCCTTTAGTGAGATCGGGTCTCTTTCCCACACCCGTTCCCTTCCTTAAAGCTGTTGTTTCTTTCTTTGGAGCTGGCGGGCTAGTGTTGTTTGTTTTTAATCAATTACAAACGCTTATGTAATCGATTGCATAATGCTGAGTCCGTCTTTGGTGTTTTGTGAGTCCAAGGTCTGACCTCGTCCGACCTTGTTCGCCCTTGTTTGGGTTCTTACCTCATAATCATAGTGATTATGTCTTAGTGCCAACCTGGACACTCGATACTTCACACCGGTTCTCTAGTTTATGTTGGGTACTATTAATGTGTACGTTATGAACCTATATGGTAATGTTGGAACCTTGGAAGGTTGGTTCATGAGATGATGATGATATGCATTGATACCATGCGGGGTGCATGGCAGTATCCTAGCCAGGACAGATTTGTTCCCGGGTAGGGCCATGCATTGATGGTGCCCATGGTTATCTAATGCGGGTGGATATACATAGATACCCACGGGGGTGTATGGCATTATCCTAGCCTGGAAGAGTACATTCCTGGTCGGGTCATACATGGATGGTGCCATGGTCATATACTATGTATAGACACGTGAGATGTCAGGACCGGGTGATTAACCTTGCAAGGACCACGGTCAGTGCATCGATGATGCCCTCGTTTAGGGCGGCCCTTGTTTGGGGCGGTGCGTATGTACATGGGGGTGTATGGCATTATTGTAGCCTGTAAGAGTACATTCCTGGGCGGGCCATACATTGATTGTGCCCATGTGACATACTACATTTGCACGACGAAAATAAGATGGTTAGCTATAAGGTACTGGAGTACTGGGGGGCCACGTTTATTGGGTACTCTTTCTGACACCCGGATGTTGATCACTACCGGGGGGGAGCGACCTGTGCATGACAAAGTGACCCTGACAAGCTACTTCATCATCAAGACCAAAGGGATGGGCTATTTCCGTGATGGTACCACATTGCACGTTGAGAGAATGGCAAGAGCATGCATCATGCTAGGCATTATAAGTTGATATGTGGAATGCATGTGGATTGATTGTCCATGTTGACTGTGTGATGAAAAGTCGGGATGATATGTGATATTGTGATATTTGAATTGTCTTCCTTAACTGATGATATCTATTGCTTGTTGTTTTATATGATAAACTCACATTTGCTTTGTTGTACCGTGTGGTTTGGTACTTGTGATGATCGCGAACCGCATTCGTGTGAGCAGACAGGCAGCAGTAGGTGATTTGGAAGATGACCATCTTTTTGCTAGGAGCCGTCGAGTAGTCGGGATGTCAATGGACTAGATCCCGGGCAGGAGTTCTGTTTTGCTCATTACATCCCTTGTTTTGATAGTCACACCCCGTGTTTTGCTAATCACACCCCTGACATTTAATTTCTTGTTTCCTTTGTAAATACTTAATACATTTTAGGCATGGTGGATTGTACCCAAAACTAAACCACGTTATGTATATATATATGTACATGAGGTGTCTCATGTATTTTATTTACTTATTTACTTTATGATGATGATTACTATGTGCTCGCGAAAAAAATTTACTACGGTTTTCCCTAATCAAACTAAAGTGATTTTCAAGTTAAACATGTTAATGGCGTGATTAAGAGTTAGTGATACAAGCTACTTGAAGATGCTTTATGCGCTCACAGGACCGCTTATCGAACACCTTTGAGGATGTCTCCCTACAGGGTGATTTTTGGTAAGTCATGCCACCTTCCGGTGGAGATTGAGCACTGTGCTTATTGAGCGGAGAAGAGTTGTAACATGGCATTTGATGAAGCGGGTATGGAAAGGAAGCTTCAATTGCAAGAACATGAAGAGATCTGCTTATAAGCCAATGAGAACTCCAAGATTTACAAGGAGAAAGTGAAGAGATTTCATGACTCTAGGATTCTTAGGAAGGAGTTCCATATTGGCCAAAAAGTGCTATTGTTTAACTCTCACCTCAATCTTATATCTGGTAAACTTCGATCTAGATGGGATGGACCTTTTGTTATTACTAATGTTTTTTCCCATGGTGTAGTTAAGATTAAAAATGAAGTTACCAGCAAGGTCTTCAAAGTGAATGGTCACCAACTCAAGCTATACTATGAGAGCCCGCTAGTGGAGGAGGAGCTTGTGGCGGACATCTCTTTGGTCTTACCAATTCTATGTGATGATGTGCCTTGAATGACATTTGGGGAGTTTCCTTTTCCCTTCCTTTATTTGTTGTCTCTTTATGTATATCTCATTGCATGCTTACATTGAGGGCAATGTGCATTTCAAGTGTGAGGTGAATGATTACTAAATCTGTTTTCTGTTTACGTTTCTCTTTATCTATTTTCTGTTTGTTGTTTACTGTTTCTGTTTATTTTTTGTTTCTGTTTTTACATTCTGTCTGTTTTAATTTTTGAGTCTGTTTTCTGTTTTATCTGTCTGTTTTCTATTTTAGTTTTTGATTATGTATGTTGTTTCTGTCTGTTTTCTATTTCATCTGTCTGTTTTCTGTTTCTGTTTGTTTTTTTTTCTGTCTGTTTCTGTTTTCTATTTTTGTCTGTTTTTGTTACTGTTTCTATATTATTGTTTGCTGTATTTGTTTTGTTTTGTTCTATTTGGTTGTTATTCTGTGTTTTTACATTCAGAAAATAAAAATTAGAATTTAGGCATTTTTTCATGTTTTTCATAGGATTTTTAACTTGAATAATTTGTGAGAAATGTACTAATTTTTGTTGGATTGAAAGGTTTCATTCTTGATGTGAATCATTGTTGCAATTTTTGAAGTGATAAGTAAGCTTGAGAAATAGAATTTAAGATGAATCATATGTGATAGAATTATGCCTTGTGAGTTTTTGGGCCTTTGTGGATGAATCACATTATTTCTTTCATGTGTGATTTCACCCTTGTGCTAGATTTACTCTATATTTTGTCTTGCCTCTTTTGACATTCCTTGTTACACATGCTTTGATTGACATGATTTAGGCCTTCTTTCTTTTATCCACTAGCCAAATAAACTATCCTTGCATTGATATCCATTGCTACCCTTTTTGAGCCTTTAACATTTTCTTTCTTGTGCACCTCATTATAAACAAAAAAAAATGGAAAACCAAGTTATCCTAACTTTAGGGAGAAAATGGGCCTTGGAATTGTTTTCGGAGTAGGTTTCAAACAAGTGTGGGGTATTTTTATTTTATTTTATTTGAAAAGAAAAGGAAAGAAAAGAAAAGAAAAGGAAAGGAAAGAAGCGAAAAGAAAAGAAAAGAAAGAGTTTACAAAGCAAAAAAGAAAAAAGAAAAATAATGCATAAACAAGGAAAAAGAAAAGCAAAGAAAAAGAAAAAGAAAATGCAATAAAAGTTGTTGTGATTCATTTTCATCCTTATAAGTTCTCTGTTTCTACCACTCTTTATACTTGTTGGCTTACTCTCCATTGCCTCTCTTTTCTCTTAGTTTTAGCCTAAATATCCTTTTCTTATCCACAATTTACCCAAGCCATACATTACAAGCTTATAAAGTCCTTTTGATCTTTTGATGCATGTGTATTTCAAGTTGAATGAATTAGAGTCTTGTCAAAATTTGGAAGTGTTAGTTACATGTGGTGTTTGAGTGTAAACATAAACCCATACACATTAGAAGAGGTTGAGTGTTGCTCTTTGAGAGATTTCTATCACCTTGGTTCATTCTTAATTTTAACTTAACTACTTTTTCACTTTGCACTTTGTGATCATGTGTTCATGGATTGTTTGAAACCTTAATATCATTCTTCCATTTTTCATCTTTCTCACTTTTTTGTTAGGATCCATTGAAAAATGTGTGTGCCTTGTTCTTACCTTTCATTATTTTGTGGTTTACTTTAGTTTGAATTTTTCCCTTAGTCTTTCTTTTAGTTTTGCCCAGGAGTGCAAGAGTTTAAGTGTGGGGTATTTTGATTGAGTATTTTTAGTTTAATATTTTTCTATTCTTCTTAGATTATTTGACTTCTCTTGGACTTTTATTTTCTCATTCTAATTCAGTTTTTGGCTTAGGCAAACAAATGGGCTTAATTGATAATTGTTGCTTATTTTCGGAGTTTTTGCTTACTTGACCTATCTTCCTTGTGCAGGACCTAGAGAGCTCTACAGAACTCCAAATGGTGCATATGAGTCGTCCCTGGAAAGATAAGGAAAAGATCTACAATTTTGTTAGAGATAATCCAACGCCAATTCTGTCATTTTGTGGGTCATTTTATGCTTGGAAGTCAGAACCATTGCACTTGAATTTTGGGTTGCGAAATTGGTGTAATTAACAATTAGTTAGATTAGTTGAGCTTAATTATGACACATCCTTTTCTACTGACTTAATCACTATATTTTAGTGATTTTATTTATTTGGATGGACACACTTCATTTTAGCAAAAACATATTTTGTAGTAACTTTTAGAAGTTTTTAGAATTACAACCCTTTCTCTTATTTTCTCTCAACTGTTCTTCACCGTTCTTCATTTTCATTTCTGTTCTTCCACTTTCTTACACTAATTTCATGGGGCTTTCATTGATGATGATCATGGAAGGCTAAACAATCAATCAATCCAAGGATCTAGCCCAAGCAAGGAGAATTTGAGTTTTGGTTTGGTATTTTAAATTCTGTGTGAATATTCACTTTCTTCTTCAATCCTCTATTCAATTTTCATGATTATGAATTTGTTTAGGATTGAAAATAGATTAGGTTATGGATTAATTTCCTAATTTCGAATTTTAATCAAAAATTATTTGGATGATATTTCAATTAGGTTTGTGGTTTCAATTAATTAAGGGGTTAATTCGATTGAACTGCTTCTAATGAAATTAAATGAACTTTCATAACCAAATCATTATATGAGAACTATGATAATTTATATTGCTTGGTTTGGTGAATTGGATTGATGCTTTTTAATCTGTTTTAGAATACCTTTTATCAATTCTGTTAGTTTCTATTTTGCTACATTTTTCTGCAATTTTCATTTATCGCATGCAAACTGTTCGATAAAAATTCCCCTATTATTTACTAGTGAATTGAAGTTGGAACCATATTGATTGTGTCTCTGAGATGACCTAGGTTAATCCTATGCTACAGAATTAGCATAGTTTAATTATTTGGAAGCGATAGGACATCAGTTATCAGTGTGCTTGTTTTCAAGAAAAACTGTGTTTTTAACTAATGGGATGTGATGAATTTATTATTGATGGATAAAACTGTGAATGATATTGTTGTTGTAATGATTAGATTTTTTTATAGAAAAGTTTTAATTACAGAGGAGACTCTACCCTAATTTTTATAATGCGTCATTTTATTTAATTTTTTATTAAATTTTTAAATGGGCATAAGAGTGTGTTTTCTATATTATAGTCCTCCTCTTTAATTTAGAAATTTCCTAAAATATCAGTCTCGTGGTAGTATGGATTGTGAATGAAATGAGATGATGTTTATGTGGTTTGTGATGCTTAAATGTGGCTGATAATGTTGAAAATGAGATGAAATTGATGTTCATGATGATAATGTTGAAATGAGATGAGTTTGATATGTATGATGATGATATTGAGATGATGAGATGTGGAATTGATAATGTCATTGTGTGATGTGGATACACATGGATACCTATGGGGAATGTATGATGGGTTACTCTTGCGAGAAAGGATTTGTTCATAGTCAGGTCTTACATTGATGGTGCCCATGATTGTAGGCTGTGTATGTACATGTGAGGTGTAATGACCGGTTGGTTACCCCTGCGATGATGGATTTGTTCCTAGCCACAGTCAGTGCATTGGTGAGCCCACATTGGTGTGTTATGTATGTACATGGGGGTTGCATGACAGGTTACCCTTGCAAGGAAGGATTTGTTCCTAGCCGGGTCATGCATTAATGATACCCATGTTTCATACTTCATATTGCATGGATGGAAATAGAATGAAGGCACTCGCGTACCTATGGGTTTCTGTGGGCTGAAAATACAAGTACTAAGGGGTCATCAGGTTTGGAATTCCCTAGCGACGTTGGCTGATCACCGAGGAGGGATGGCTAGTACACGACAGGGTGGCCCTGATAGGTAGTGAATCATTTTTCCTGTGAAAGGCTATTTCTGGGATATGGTCAGGATATGGTACCACATGGCATGCTGATAGATGAGTCAGGAGCATGCATCATTCTATGCATGATTGTTTGAGTTGTGAAATGCATTTGGATGATTGGTTTGTTGATGGTGTATTGGAATCATGGATTTTTGTTTATTATTGTGGTGGGTAATGTTGTTTCCTTCCCAATTGTTGCTATATGATGTTTGTTGGTTTTATATAATAAACTCACGCTTGTTTTTGTTGTACCGTGTGGTTGGTGCCTGTGATGATCGTGAACTTTCGTTCGTGTGAGCATATGAGCAGTAGTAGGTGACTCTGGAGGGAGATTCTTTTTGGTTGGAGTCGCCAAGCCGACGTGACGACGTTGGAAATTCTTTTTAGGAAAAGAGTTGTGTTTTGTTAATCAACTCTTTCTTAGTTAGTTTCCTTAACTCTTTTGTTAGATATGTAATTTCAGGTGTATATGCATGTAAAACGAAAAGGAAGTTCTAACATGTGGATGATATGTACTGATTATATATATATATATATATGTACACATATATTTAATTATGTAAATCGTGCCGTGTGTATGATAATTGTATTATCGCAAAAAATTTACTACCATTTTCATAATCAAATTAATGGAGTTTTCATTAAAAATTGAAATTGCACGATATAGAGTTAATGATATCGTAGCGATGAGGCGGGTTGTTACTGTTGGATATAGGGGGAGCAACTTGAAGTTTGAAGCTTAGGACTTGGAAGAATGTTTTGAGCTTTTCACATGCCTTGAAGAATGTAATTCAAGTTGAAGTGTATGAAGAGGCCAATTTGTTGATCCTTGCATTGCATGCACTTAATCATTAACATGCTTAAATGTTTTCATCAAAGAATTAAAGTAATTTTTGAAAAGAACTAAAAAGGCAATGTTTTTGGAAAAATGCAAAACTTACTATTTTAATCGATTACACTACGGTTTAATCAATTATTTGCTTCGATTTTAAATCTGGAAAAGCATTGAAGAATAATTTAATTGATTATAATTTCTTGTAATCGATTACATAGTGTTAAAAGAAAAAACATGCATTACTGTTTTAATCGATTACCATTTCTTGTAATTGATTACATAAGGCTTTTAGAAAAGCTTGTTTCACTGATTTAATCGATTACCAATTCTTGTAATCGATTACACAAGGCTTTTTAGAAAAACATGGTTCACTGCTTTAATTGATTACCATGATTTGTAATCGATTACACAAGCTACTTCTGTAACAATTCTTCACTGCTTTAATCGATTATTCTGATCGTTGTTCAAACCCAGAAATCAACATGAACACTTTAATCGATTAAGTTGCAATTTAATTGATTACACAAGGCTTTTAATCGATTATTTGGCGCATTTAATCGATTACAGTTAGTTACAAAAGGCTATTATAAATAGGACTGACGCTTGGCTTCAGATTTAACTTGAATACTTCGAATTTTCTGAATACACACAAGCCTTCACAAAGTTAGAAAGTGATTTTCAGGGTTAACTAACTTCTTGTCCCACTCTTTAATCTTCATGGGTATTGAATGATTTCTTGGGCAAGAGTTTTCAAAGAAGAATAGGAGAGCATGTTCTGAAATTCATTTTGTTCATTCAACTCTAATTGATAAACCACATGCATTCATATTCATTGGATCATCAGGTTGTTTCTCTCCATTCTCTTTGGTTATAAATTCATTTTTGCAATTTTTGTTATTTGGTGCTATTGTAAATTGTTCTTTGAAGCTTGTACTAGAGTAATGTTCTCTAGGGAAGAACAAAGTAGTGTTCTCTGGTTCTTGTTCACTAGAAGTCTAATAGGGTTTTAGATTTCTTTTCTTTATCTAGAGTGATAGAGAGTGTTTGTAATAAAGCTTGTAAGAACTGAAATTTATAATAGTAGAACTTCAATCTAGTGTTGATTAGAAGAAACTGGATATAGCTTCTCTTGAGAAGTGAACTGGTATAAACTCTAGTGTTAATTCTCTCTTTCAATCTCTATTAATCATCTTGTTCATTTTTTCTTGGTATTTTTTATCATTACTCAACAAGTTTTGTTTTGAGCTATTGATTTCTTGAGCAGAGTGATTTGATTGATTAAAAGCATTCTTGGTTTAAGTGATTAAGATCTTTACTCTGATTTTATAAAGAAATTTTAAAAGACCAAGTTTTAACCAATTCACCCCCCCTCTTGGTTATTATGGGTATTCCTATTGTTTTTCAATTGGTATCAAGAGCAGGTTCTTGAGTGTTATTCAAGATCACTATCTTTCTTTAAAAAGAAAATGAATACCACACAAATTACCTTCAAGGAGGGTGCCTCCCTCAATCGTCCTCCAATGTTTGAAGGAGAACACTTCAGTTTTTAGAAAAATAGAATGAAAATCTTTATTCAATCAAATGACCCAGGTGCTTGGAATGCAATAGAAAAAGGTCCTGTGATTCCTATAAAAACTGTTGGTAATGATATGATTCCCAAAGAATGGGATGAAATGACAGATGCTAAAAACAGAGTTGTTCAATATGATTTTAAAGCTAAGAATATGATTACTTCTGCATTTTCTTCTGATGAATTCTTTAGAATAGTTAGGTGCAAAAGTGCAAAGGAGATGTGGGAGATGTTGGAGATAACTCATGAAGGTACAGATGAAGTAAGAAGATCAAGGAAACATGCCTTAATACATTAGTATGAAATGTTCAAGATGAATCCCACAGAAAACATATCTCAGCTTCAAACAAGATTCACTCACATAGTAAATCATCTTCTTGATCTTGGAAAGATCTTTGATGTTGAAGAGTTGAATATCAAAATCTTAAAGTGTCTCACAAGACCATGGCAACCAAAGGTGACAACATTCAAAGAATCAAAAGATCTATCCAAAATGTCCATGGCTGCACTATTTGGTAAGCTTCTTAAGTATGAACTTGAAATGTCACAACTAACCAATGCTGACGATGCAGAAAAGAAACACAAAAGCATAGCCTTGAAAGCTACATCCTCAAAGGTGGAAAAGGTGGAAGACTCAAGTGAAGAAGATGAAGATGACAACATGAACTTAATTGTCAAAAAGTTCAGCAAATTCTTGAGAAGAAACAAGAATAGGAAGTTCACAAAGAACAACAACAACAACAAAAGGAATGACAACAACTTCCACAATTGATGTGGCAAACCTGGCCACATTAAATCTGAATGTTCTATCTTTTTGAAAAAACAACAAGGTGAAAACAAGATGAAGAAATAGGTAAAGCCCAAGAAAGCCTATATAGCTTGGGAAGATAATGAATCAACAACTTCTGAATCATCAACTGAAAATGAAGAAGCAAATGTGTGTCTCACTTCCACAATTGATGAAGATGATGATTTATCAATTGTTGAAATTGAGGTAAGTTCTGAATTTGATCAAGCTATTGATGCTTTTCAAGAAATGGATGAAGAGGCCCAAAAGCTTACAAAATACAATAATAAGCTAAAGGGAGATCTTAGATGGCATGTCACAAAAATTACTGAATTACAAGCTGAAATTTGTAAACTGAAAGAAGAAAATGAAAAACTTGTTTCAAGTTACAAATTGAATGGATGTGTATGTGCTTCTTCTTCATCTAGTATTGACAAATACAATGATTTGCAAAAAGAGTTTGATGATTTCAAGAAAATTCATGGTGAAAAACATATGATAGTACTTTCTGAAAATAATTACTTGGTTGATCTTTTGAGAAGGCTTTACAAAGGAAAATGCAATTTGGATTAAATTCTAAGTGTGCAAAAGTATGCTGGAGATACTTCTGGATTGGGTTACAAACAAGGATCAAAATCTTATGGAAGAACCAAGTTTGTGCCTCCAAAACAGAAATATGAAAAAGTTATTTCAAAACCAAGGTTTAATCACATGACTTATTTTGAAAGATCATCAAGAACTATTACTTGTAACTATTGTATGAAGAAAGGTCACACATCTAATAGGTGATATGCTAGGAGATTCTATGTGCCAAATGGATAATGCATTTGGGTGCCAAGAAAAAGGAAAACAGCTAACCCCTATGGACCCAATCTCAATTGGGTACCTTCCTTTGAAAATTGATTTGAATTTTGCAGGTATGTCTAAGAGCAAGATCATCATTATGGTATCTTGATAGTGGATGCTCTAGACATATGAACGGTGACATATAAATGCTCACAAATTTGATTCTTAAAGATGGAGGATTTGTCACCTATGGAGATAACAACAAAGGCAAAATAATTGGAGAAGGAAGTATAGGAGACAACTTTAAAACCAAAATTAGAAATGTTCTTTATGTGGAAGGATTAAAGCAAAATCTCTTAAGTATAAGTCAACTTTGTGATAAAGGGTTCAAAGTGTCATTTAATGACAATTGCTGCATGATATGTGATGGACAAAATGGTGAGGTGATTCACATAGGTAAAAGAAAAGGTAATATCTACTTGCTCTCCATAGATCATGCATTCCTTCACAACACTTCTTGCTTAATTAGTAAAATTGATGAATCTTGGTTATGGCATAGGAGGGCAAGTCACATTAACATGCATCATATGAACAAGCTAATTAAAAAGGATTTAGTCATTGGATTACCCAAACTCAAGTTTGAAAAGAACAAATTATGTGATGCTTGTCAAAAGGGGAAACAAACAAAAAAATTCTTTTCAAAGTAAAAATGTTGTTTCTACTTCAAGACCCCTTGAATTACTTCACATAGATTTGTTTGGTCCTTCTAGAACTATGAGTTTAGGAGGTAATTACTATGGGCTTGTCATTGTTGATGATTACTCTAGATTCACATGGACTTTGTTTTTGAAATCCAAGAGTGATGCTTTCAATGCTTTTAGAAAACTGGCCAAACTTACTCAAAATGAAAAGGGAAGCAAAATTATCCAAGAACACCTCAACAAAATGGTGGTCTGGAGAGGAAAAATAGATCCTTTGAAGAAGGTGCAAGAACTCTTCTTAATGAGACAAATTTGCCTAAACATTTTTGGGCTGATGCTGTAAGTATAGTTTGCTACACTTTGAATAGATTATTAATAAGGCCTATTTTGAAGAAAACTCCTTATGAACTATACAAAGGTAGAAAACAAAACATTTTTCATTTGAGAACATTTGGCTGTAAGTGTTTTGTGTTAAATAATGGCAAATAATCACTTGGAAAATTTGATGCTAAAGCTGATGAAGCCATTTTCCTTGGATGTTCATTACAAAGTAAAGCATATAGAGTTTTCAATAAAAGAACTTCATGCATGGAAGAATCAATTCATGTTATTTGTGATGAATCTAATCCCTCTAAAGAGGCAAAAAAGTGTGATATTGATGCAGGTCCTTTGGAAGAGTTTATTCAACTTAATGACTCAATGATTAAAGAAAAGGCAAAACCAATTGCTAAAACAAAACAATCAACATCTGTTCATGAGCCTAAAGATTGGAGAACTACAAAAGATCTCTCCCTTGACAACATAATTGGTGAAGTATCAAAGGGAGTATCTACTAGATCATCATTAAGAAATCTATGCTGTAATATGGCTTTTGTTTCACAAATAGAACCTCAGAATATTGATCAAGCCTTAATTGATGAACATTGGATGCATGTCATGCATGATGAATTGAATCAATTCAAGAGAAATGAAGTTTGGGAACTTGTCCCTAGACCTCCTTCTCTCAAACCTATTGGCACCAAATGGGTTTTTAGAAAAAAAATTTGATGAGAGTGGAATCATAGTTAGAAACAAAGCTAGATTGGTTGCAAAAGGTTACAACCAAGAGGAAGGCATTGACTATGAGGAAACCTATGCACCAGTTGCAAGATTGGAAGCCATTAGGCTATTGCTTGCATATGCATGTTTAATGAATTTTAAAGTTTTTCAAATGGATGTTAAAAGTGCTTTCTTAAATGGATATATTGAGGAGGAAATATATGTGGAGCAACCTCCTGGTTTTACTGATTTCAAGTATCCAAATCATGTTTATAAACTTAAGAAAGCTCTTTATGGTTTAAAACAAGCTCCAAGAACTTGGTATGAAAGATTAAGCAAATTTCTGCTTGAGCAATCTTTCACAAGAGGACATGTTGATAAAACCTTGTTCATCAAAAGGCAAAGAAATGATATATTATTGGTTCAAGTGTATGTTGATGATATAATTTTTGGTTCAACTAATCAACTATTGTGCAAAGAATTTTCTATCTCTATGCAGAAAGAATTTGAAATGTCAATGATGGGAGAATTAACATTCTTTCTTGGACTTCAAGTAAAGAAAATGAAGAATGGAACATTTCTAAATCAAACCAAGTATTGCCTTGAAGTGATCAAAAAGTTTGAAATGGAGAAAAGCAAAGATGCTGCAACTCCAATGGCAACATCAACTTATCTTGACTCAGATGAAAAAGGAAAGAAGGTTGATGAGTCAAAGTTTAGAAGAATGATTGGATCTTTGCTGTACTTGACAACTAGTAGACCAAATATTATGTTGAGTGCGTGTTTGTGTGCAAGATATCAAGCAAATCCCAAAGAATCACACCTCACTGCAATCAAAAGAATCCTCAAATATCTCAAATCAACACCAAAAGTTGGTCTTTGGTATCCTAAAGGTGCATCAATTAATTTAGTTGGTTATTCTGATTCTGACTTTGCAGGGTGCAAGTTGGATAGAAAAAGCACTAGTGGAACTTGTCATATACTTGGAAGTTCACTGATCTCATGGCATTGCAAAGAACAATCTTGTGTTGCTTTATCAACAGCTGAAGCTGAGTACATCTCTGCTGGAAGTTGTTGTGCTCAAAACCTTTGGCTAAAGCAACAATTACAAGATTTTGGTGTTGAATTAAAGGAAATACCTATTCTATGTGACAACACAAGTGCTATCAACATTTCCAAAAATCCAATAATGCACTCAAGGACCAACCACATTGAGATAAGACATCATTTCCTTAGAGATCACATCCAAAAAGGTAACATCAAAATTGACTTCATTGATACACACAATCAATTTGCTGATATATTCACTAAACCATTGGCTAGAGATAGATTCTATACTCTTAGAAACATGCTAGGTATCCTTGATGAGTCTAACATTTGCTAGCATGCTTGCTATGTGTTAATCTATGTGAAATAGCATCTTACTTGATTGATAATCACTTGTGCTTGGAAAATTCAAAATTGTGCTGCATAATTACTGTTCATTCTGATATCTCCACTGTAATAATCAATTAAAGCACGGATTAATCGATTAAATGAACTTTAAAAGCTGTTGGGAATGAAATTTGTGCTTTTGTAATCGATTACATAACAAAGATAATTGATTATTCTTCATAGAAAATATTTCTAGCAAATAAAATTCTCTGGAATAATCGATTAAGCTATCGGATTAATCGATTAAATTGATTTGAAAACTTTGAAACTTAAAAGTCTTTCTGTGATAATCGATTACATAAGTAGAATAATCGATTACACTTCATCTTCTTTAACTGAATTGTTCTGAAATAATCGATTATTTGACGAATTAATCGATTACAGCCTATGCAAAAACTGATTTTCCTTACGAATTAATCGATTACATAAGCATATAATCGATTATTCATGGAGTTACTACAGAATCTGCAAGATTTTCTTGGAAATTGTAACTGCCCAACTGCTACCTAATTCAAAATTTGAAACTTATGTGCTTTAAATTGAGTGGGTAAATTCGAAGTAACTGTTACTCATTTCAAATTTGAACTTTGGAGCCTAAAATCTTCTATAAATACAGCCTATGTTAAAGAAAGAAATCACACCATTCTCATCTTCTGTCTTAAGCACTATTGTGTTTTTCTTTCCTCTGAGTTTAGAAACTCTGCTTTAGTAGCCTTTCCTCACACTAGCCATGTCTGCCCCAAAGAGATCCAAAACCTCTAAGAGAAAGACTGAAACTTCCAACCCTGTTGTAAGTAGGTTAGACCATTGGTTTTCAAATGAGAGAGAAAATGACCTACCTCCAGTTCAATGCAACCAAACTTATAGGTCCTCCAAAACACCTTGACCTTGGTTGGTTCAGTAGGGAAGGCTTTCAATTCCCAGCCATGCTTGAAGCCCAAGGTTTAAAGAAATTTGTGGAGATGAAGGGTACCTTTTACCCTGAATTGGTGAAGGTGTTTTACACCTGTTCCAAGTTTTCTATGGAAGGGACAATCTTGTCTCAAGTGAATGGGGTAGCCATGGAAATTACCCCTGAAATTTGGCAGGAAGTTGCTGGTCTTTCATTTGATGGTGAAAGAAAATTTGAGGAGGAAGCTGGTGGATACAATAGGGTAGATACCTACAGAGGGATGTTACTTGACCCTCAAATGAGGTTGAAATTGAGGCTTAGTATAGGTCCTATGACTCATGAGGACAGACTCCTTCACTACATCATCACTTACATCCTAACTCCTAGGTCCATAAACCATGCTCAAGCTACTGATGATGATATCCAAATTGTTTATGGGCTGAAAAATGGAATTCAGTTGAATTGAATTCTCATAATTCAGGAGATAATGCTTAAGTCTAAAGGATTAATGAACTATCCCTTTCCCTATGCTATTCTTGTGTCCAGGTTCATTGATTACTTCCATATAGATGTCTCTAATGAGGTTGTTGACAACACTAATGCCAGCAACAGCCTTATCAAAGAGAAACATCTCACCAAGCTGGGGATGGTCAAGACCCCTTATGGATGGCAAATGGCTGGACAACAACTTCCTGCTACTACACATGAAGAGGAAGCTGATGAAGAAGCTGAAGATGAAGGCCCTGCTAAACCATCTTACAATCCATTTGAATCTCTTATGATTCAAAAGATAGATGCCTTGTTGTCACTGCATCATGAGCATAGGGCTGAGACTAATTCATCTTTGGAAGAGATGAAATCTAGGCTGGAAAACATAGAAGCTAGGCTTGTCCTTGATGACTTTGACAAACTAGTCTAGGTTTCTTGTACTTCATGTTATTACTTTCCTTTGTTTTCTATTTTTTTTTTGCTTAATGTACTACATTTTCCCTTTCAATCAATGAAACTTGCATTTTCCCTTCTCATTATTTGTTGTGCTATTATTTTTTTTTGTCTTTGATAAGCCAAATAGGGGGAGAAAAATTGATTGATAATTAACAAAAGTGAAACTCTATTTTGCTCTTTGTTGTGCTCTATTTTTCTATTCGTTTTTGCAAATTAATGATTCACGAAATTATCTAAGTCAAAAGGAGCAAACTAAGTCAGGGCAAGCATATCTCTTAACACTTGTTCTTGGCAAAGAGGCTGATTTGTTTTCAGGTTAACAAAGTTCAAGACTTTCATCTTGCTCATTCCTTAAAGTAATTCCAAACTTAAACATATGGTCAATCAATATTTGGCATGTTCAAAGCCAAAAAGGGGGAGATTGTTGGATATAGGGGGAGCAACTTGAAGTTTGAAGCTTAGGACTTGGAAGAATGTTTTGAGCTTTTCACATGCCTTGAAGAATGTAATTCAAGTTGAAGTGTATGAAGAGGCCAATCTGTTGATCCTTGCATTGCATGCACTTAATCATTTACATGCTTAAATGTCTTCATCAAAGAATTAAAGAAATTTTTTTGAAAAGAACTAAAAAGGCATTGTTTTTGGAAAAATGCAAAACTTACTGTTTTAATCGATTACACTATGGTTTAATCGATTATTTGCTTTGATTTTAAATCTGGAAAAGCATTGAAGAACAATTTAATCGATTACCATTTCTTGTAATCAATTACATATTGTTAAAAGAAAAAACATGCATTATTGTTTTAATCAATTACCATTTCCTGTAATCGATTACATATGGTTTTTAGAAAAGCTTGTTTCACTAATTTAATCGATTACCAGTTCTTGTAATCGATTACACAAGGCTTTTTAGAAAAACATGGTTCACTGCTCTAATCGATTACCATGATTTGTAATCGATTACACAAGCTGCTTCTGTAATAATTCTTCACTACTTTAATCGATTATTCTGATCGTTGTTCAAACCCAGAAATCAACATGAACACTTTAATCGATTAAGTTGTGATATGCTTCCAGCATATAGTAGTTTTTAGGTTAATTAGATAAATAAATTGTTCAATAAACAGTTATATAGAGTAGGATTAGCTATAGTTTCTTAATTAATTGATTAATGACTTAATTTCTTTAATGTTTGTTAATTAGGAGCCAATCAACAGAGGAAAAGCAACAAAAAGGAACAAGGAAGGCTTTTCGTCCAACTCGCGCGGATTGCGCTAGGATCCACGCTAACAGCGTGGAATGCCAAGTTGGCCAACCATTTCGAAGTCTCCACGCGGATCGCGTAGGACTCCACGCGTATCGCGCCAGAAGGAAAACTTGGCCAATAAGTTCGAACATCCCACGCGATTAGCGTGGGATGTGGCGCTACTCGCGCCATATCCTCGCTGGTACTGATGTTAGTGAAATTTTTCACCTATTTAAAGGGGATTTGAGGTTTTTAGAAAAAGTAGAAAGGGGGCTCGAAAAATACAAGGAACAGAGCATTTTCAACAGAGGAAAACAAGGGAATCAAAGAGGAAGACACCTTGGGCAAGATTGGAATCAATTGGAAGATTGGAATCATCTCCATTGGTTGCATTTCTTCTTCTCTTTGTAATTTTCTGTAGAATGATGTTTGTAATGATGGAACCCATGATTATTCTGAGCATGAGAGGCTAAACCCTTGTATTGTGGTTAAGAGCAAGAACCTATGAGAACTCCTCTATGTCTTGATTGGTTTTAATGAGAATTATGATAATTGCTTTGTTTTATTCTGCATTTTATGTTATTCTTCTTAATTGGACTGGCCATTCTATTAAGATTGCATAGGGCTACGATTCACAATAGGGATATTGGGGTTTTAGCTTCTGAAATGATTAAAACAACAATTATTCATTACCTAGGGATAAGAATGCGTAGTTGCAACATTATTATTGGTTTAAGTCCATAATTACTTGATGTATGCTCTTAATGCTTGGTTTATGAGGAATTCACTAAGGAATTAGGTTTTCTAAATTCATCAAAGGGTTAAGTACCTAAGGAATTAGGATTCAGCTTAATTGTAAGAAAATACATCAGCTGAGTAATTAGAAATAATTCAAGTTAATAATTCAATCAAGCATAGATGGTAGGAATCATAGGGGAATGCGATTAACCACAATCACCTAAAATTACTGCATTACAACCAATTGAGTTTAGTTAAATCATTGATTAATTTTCTGCATTATTAGATTTTTTGCACTTTACTTAAATTTACACAAAACAAACCACAATCAATTTCTTTAAACATATTTTCCTCCCAAATTCCAAGCGTTAAATTACAATAGAATTGTGACTCAATCCCTGTGGAGACGACACTCTACTTATTCACTTTATTACTTGGAACGAATGGTATACTTGCCGAGTTTGCAACAAGTTGCAATTTAATCGATTACACAAGGCTTTTAATCGATTATTTGGTGTGTTTAATCGATTATAGTTAGTTACAAAAAGCTGTTATAAATAGGAGTGAGGCTTGGCTTGAGATTTAACTTGAATACTTCAAATTTTCTAAATACACACAAGCCTTCACAAAGTTAGAAAGTGATTTTCTGGGTTAGCTAACTTCTTGTCCCACTCTTTAATCTTCATGGGTATTGAATGATTTCTTGGGCAAGAGTTTTCAAAGAAGAATAGGAGAGCATGTTCTGAAATTCATTTTGTTCATTCAACTCTAATTGATAAACCACGTGCATTCATATTTATTGGATCATCAGGTTGTTTCTCTCCATTCTCTTTGGTTGTAAATTCGTTTTTGCAATTTTTGTTATTTGGTGCTATTGTAGATTGTTCTTTGAAGCTTGTACTAGAGTAATGTTCTCTAGGGAAGAACAGAGTAGTGTTCTCTGGTTCTTGTTCACTAGAAGTCTAATAGGGTTTTAGATTTCTTTTCTTTATCTAGAGTTGATAGAGAGTGTTTGTTATAAAGCTTGTAAGAACTAAAATTTATAATAGTGGAACTCTAATCTAGTGTTGATTAGAAGAAACTGGATGTAGCTTCTCTTGAGAAGTGAACCAGTATAAATTCTAGTGTTAATTCTCTCTTTCAATCTCTATTAATCATCTTGTTCATTTGTTTTGAGCTATTGATTTCTTGAGCTGAGTGATTTGATTGATTAAAAGAATTCTTGGTTTAAAAGTGATTTAGATCCTTACTCTGATTTTATAAAGAAATTTTAAAATACCAAGTTTTAACCAATTCACCCCCCTATTGGTTATTGTGGGTATTCCTATTATTTTTCAGTTACACATGTCCGGGTTAATTAGATGTACTCATCAACAAAGCTGATGAATATTTCGAACCAAGAACGTGATAATAAAAAAAAATACACTTAATGTAACATTAAATATAAAAGAATATATATATGTATAGATAGATGAGGGATCAAATTATACTGGTGTAACTTTAACAACTATTACAATATTTTATAACTTTCAACTGGATAATGTTTTCACCATTGGATTGAAAATTCTTTTCACATAGATCAGATATATAAAATTTTATATTAATCCAAAATCATTTGTTACCTCATTTATATAGATTAAAATCGATGCAATATAAATATTTCAAGATATACTAAAATATAGATAATTTGATTAACTACTTGTTGTTCTTCAATTTTGACAAAATTTGACACAGACAATCTTGATAATATATACATATAATTCAACGGTTGGATCAATAAAAATCACATTCAATATCAAGTTATAAAAATAATATAAAAGTTGTCAAAATTACACCGGTGTAATTTGATCTCTCCTTATATATATTAATATATATATATATATATATATATATATATATATATATATAAAGTATCTAAATAATTAAAAAAATATCAGAGGGATCATTAATTTGTTTATATAAAATACATCTACATAAAAAATAATTAAGAATAACATATTAATTACAATAAATCATCTCCAATCACATAAATTAGTAAGAATAATCATAATAATATCGATAATGATTATTAGACAATTACCAAATAAGGACTAAATTATGTAGGATTTCCTAAAACTATCAAATAAATAATAATTAGACATTATATTTATAGACTTTTTTACCCAAAAAATGCAAATATTAAAAATTACCATACAAAACATTGTTTCATGATAAGAAATCGGTTAGTCCTAAACCAATTTCTTTTTTGTTAATGTTCAAAAATCAATTCCCAACATGTTTTTGTTTCATTTTGATAATCTAATATTTTTTTGTTTTTAAATTTTAAATTTTTTAAATATTTATTATTCTTTTTTTGCATTCTGATTTTTTTTGGAAATCGATTCTCAACATGTTTTTGTTTCCAACACAATGAGGGCATTTGTTTTTGGAATAACCTAGTTTGTGACACATGGAACATCATTTTGGGTTACTCGATTCTCTCATATCCATTTCGGTGTTTATACAAGAGGATATCAGAAGACCTTTAGAATTGCTTAACATTTTTTGGTCGGGAAAAATGGTGTTTTGTGACATTGTGGCCACTACACTTCATTGCGTAATTCGTCAAACAATCATTTTCACATGTTTGAGATGTTTTCCAACTTAAACATAGGATCTATGTAGGCCCTATACTCATGATGATAATGCATACAAGTAGAAACAACATGGGAACAAGGCATGTATACCTTTTGGAATTTACCACAATCACACCATCTTTGATCCAACTTAACCGTGAAATCTCTAGCTGGTTGCACCTCTCTTGGGTTAATTGTCTCCTGTACTAAGGTTCATGTATCACATCAATCAAACTCAAGAACATGGTGAAAGTTGGCCTTTCTTTGTGCGTCTTCCATAACCTTGTTTAGTATTTATGTATAAACATGGTTAGATCTAATAATTGTTGTGACTTCTCTCCCTCTTTGGTTGAATAAGTTATTACACCTTTTGTAATTCGATTTGACTAGCACACATATTGGAAGATTTATTGTTTACTTAGTATTGAATTGATTGACTCAACAAGATTGGTAGTCATGTGTCCCCATCGTCAACCTCCATTTCATGCGAGAGTCCACTTTTCTCACAGAATTTGGTTCAGCCAATTGATTGCTCGTTCACTATCTACTTCCTCCTCAAATTGTTGTAGTAGTAGTTGAATGTAGGATTCATCCTTGCATATGTCGAGTAGTTATAAACATACAATTTCAATATTATGAGTAATACAAAATTAAGTGATATTTACTCTGAAGAGAAAGAAGTTTGACACTCACCCATATTAATAATTAGTTTTTCATGTCACTATTCGTGTACTTTCTCTTGTAATTTTGTGGTATGTGTTGAATGCAAAACACACGCACAAAATTCTCTAGTGTCTACCGACTATCCTGTCTTAAGTAGGTACTTTTGATTCACTCGTGTCTGTTTGAAATCAAATAAAGACCATTTTGTGGTGTGACATGCCTTTTCAAATTGTTGAGGAAGAAGAATCAGGCTTTCGATGTTTCACCATTGACAATGATGAAGGCTATTGGAAGGATTTTGTTGTTCCCATCTTGTGCAATTGCCACAAGGAGAGTCCATTTGTACTTTTCGTACAACCAAGTTCCATTTACCTAAACAACGGGCTTGCAATATTGAAACCTATTGATACATCATGGTCTAAAACTCGAAAAAAGATTATGGAATTGCATGATACCATCTATTGTTTGACCTTGTTGGGGAAGTCATTGGCAGTATTTCCTTCTCTATGACTATACCAGGAAGATATTTATGCATAACTTGCAACAATCCTAGTAAATCGGGGTATGATTTTTCCCAATTGTCATAGATGTTTTCAATGGCCTTATGCTTTGCCAACCATGTTTTCCTATAAGTCATAGTCTATCCTTCATTATTTTTGACATGTGTTATCAAGGTTGGCATTGAAGTTGATGGATCCTTGTTGATCAACGTGTGAAAGTTTTACTAATGAGCATATAAGATAACTTTGTATGATCTTGTGATATGGCAAGATTTGAACGTGTAAGGGGTTCATAGTGCATTTCGATTTTTCACTTCTTACTTGCAAGGATGTATGTTGCCCTACACCTTCAAGCACATCTGTTGTCATCACATTTGACAATTAGCTTTATTGAGTTTGATAATTTGGTGTTGTAATTAGCTCATTTGTTCACATGATACCATTGCAAAGCATGTTAAGCTTTCTTTTTTGGTTTCAAAATGCATCCCTTCAAAAAGGGTTCCCACTGTATATTGGACTTCTTCGTGATCCAATGTATGACCAAATTCAAAATCTTGAAATTAAATTCCAAGTCCACATTATGCATGTGTATTGACATGAAAAATGGTGTGGAAAGAAGTTGTGTAAAAGAAGATGTAGTTGATTGCCATTCATTTACTTGTGGTTAGGTTAAATCTAATGTTGGTTGGTACAAATTTGCATGAGTATGTGATAGGGTTGCATCTTATACGTGTAAAAAATTGGATTAGGGATATGAATAATAATGGGGTTCATGAGATATTGGCTAAGGAATAGGGGTGGGAAGCGCATTTAGCTCAATGTTTGTAGACAATTCAATGCATGTAAAAACCTAATGTTAGAGAAAAATAACAATCATACCTTTAACATCGTCATCGTCAACAAGATTCATTGTTGTATACTTGAAAATTCAGCATACAACTAGTTGTGGGCATCGAAAGGAGATATCACCGACTCGGTCATGTGGTTGAAGTCTGGTTCTTTGGTAGATCTTGCTTTTCAAGGCTTCAAGTGTGATGCCTAGCTTTGTCTAAAAAAACATTGGGTTGGGGCATTCAAATTTATCTCCTTCATCTAATTTGATTATTTGACCACTGTAATACACTAACCAATGGGCAAATAAGGAAGACACGTCATGTATTGTGTTTGCAAATTTGGAAGTAATTAATTGAGAAAGAAAGTGTTGATGTGAACCTTTCAATTTTAGGATACAATATGCAATCTGTATTTTTAACTTTTAATTAAAGCATTGAATTCCTTAATGCACTAACGCAAAACAAAGGATTTCCTAGTCAAACATTTTTCATCTTCCAATTGGTGAATGCACAATAACTTTGAAAGATGTTTCTCTTCATCTGGATTTACCAGTCGATGAAAAAGTAGTCACTAACCCAACTTATTTTGATTGGGAACAAATGTGCCCAAATATCTAGGTTTCGTTCCCCCAAAGGTTTCACTAGCGGGATCAAAGCTAAAACTTAAGTGGCTAAAAGAAAATATATTGTCTCTCCTAGTAGAACCCACACAACAACAATTAACAGCCCATTGTAGGGCATAGATTTTAGGGTTGATTGGGGGTGTCTTGATGTCGGACAAGTCATAAAATAGAGTTCACCTGATGTATCTATCTTTGTCAGCAGATTTAAAATGGGCTAGATGATACAGTTGGGGTTCAACATGTTTAGAGAAATTTTTCTACAATCCAAAAAAATGGGCGGATGGACATTGTTGTTGCAGTCTTAGGCATGGTATCTATGTCATTCCTTCAACTAAAGGTTGAGCATTAACCATCTTATCCACTTGCAATTAGGTAAATAAAGATTCCTCACTGAAATTAACCCACTGTTAGTAAAGTATTTGACACTAATGTAGTACGTATTTTACTAGATGGAGTAACAAAGGGCTATGATTTTTTGGAATTTCATGTGGTGATGCTATAGGCTATAGGTGAAGATTCGATAATATGCGTAACAAGGAGGTTTAAAATTATATTTTTATGTTATCTATTAAAACACTAATTACATTGTTTTTATAAAATATTAACCCATATTATTTTTTAGTTCCATTGGATTCCTTACAAAGGGTTTGAGTCAATTTTTCCAAAACATGCATTCAAGGATTCCAAAATATGGAGTGCTTATGTCGCTTTAATTTGTTTCCCAATGGTAGTATGGCATCAAACAAATAGGGTCAAACTCCAAATCCATCTCATAATCTTGACAAACTCCATCAAATAGACAGGAGAGGATAAAGTGACATAAATTGACAATTACTTGCCATTTGGAAAGAAAGACACATATGTGTTAAGCAAGCAATTTATTCAAGGACGTCTTAGAAAAAATGAGTGAATACATAAAATGGTATCGAGCAAATCCAAAAGTTTGTCTAACTATCCAATAACAATTTCAACCCACATGGTTTGCAAGTAATCCATATGTTGCCGACACATCTCGCTCAACTCTAGATATGGCAATTGAACAAGATTATGAGTACAATCTACACTTATTCTATGCTAATAGAGAAGGCTATGAGCTAACTCATAGGTACAGATCTTCGAACAGCGGAATATGCTTATGCTTACATGTAAAGTATGCCTATTTCTTCGTTTGCATCCTTTCACATAGCTATTGCTGGAAGGTCTTCAACATCCATTATTAATTATCTCAATCCCCAATCAATAAATCAAACAAAATTTAATCCTAACTATAATGAGTTTGTTAATGAAAAACAACTTGTTGTTCTCGATGAAAAACTTCAATCACATGAACATGGATGAATTCATCGTAATTCAACAAGAAACAGGCAACTCCTAGATGTGGAACTGGTGGACACAAATGACATTAAACTTTTTGTACGTAAAATATAATGTTGTGTACTATGAATGTCAATTTGTCCTTGTTAAGGTGCTACATAAACTTATGCAATCTGTCGTCTTTCCTTCATATTTTGTGTTTTTATTGGTTGAATACTACAACATTGTTTTTATTGTCTAATCACTGCTTTTTTTAGACGTATTGACTGGACACTACTTTCTCTCGAGACGTATTGAATGAACATTGTTTTTTCTGATACGCATACCAAATGTATTAAATATAGGTGCAATCTAAACCCTTTGTATTGTCAGTGCAATCTCAACCGTTGGTATGAGTCACAAGAGAACAATAAATCATCTAATATAAATAATAGTAGGGGTTTGATGCAACTCAACACCTTTGCTTGATATTCACCATATTGCTTAAAACATGGAGACTGTATTTGCTATTGTGTATTGCGATGGTGACATGATTTCATCATCTGAAGGGATATTGTTTGAATGCCCTAGTGACCCTAAAATTGTCACACTAAGTGAGGACATGTCACTTGATGCCTTATGGAAAACATTTATGGACGCCATTGGAGGTTGCAAAACTTTACTTGATCATTCTTACCACTAACCAATTTATGTAGGTGATGGTTGTGTTGAATACAAGTGTATAAAGTTTAAATGTGACGATGATGTAGGAAAATATTTTTCATCTTTTCAGAATTTAGTAGCAAATGTCCTATTGAGTTGAATGCAACTTTTGGCCGATCTCCAAATGAAATCCTTATCCTGCTCTGCAAACCAAGGAAACCAAGATCAGTTGATGAGATCATTTATCTGATGTGTGATAAATCTCTGTAGTCATATTTTCACTTTATAAAAATCATACGCTGATTTTTTTTAAAGTCTATATTATTAGTACTTCTTTAATTTTAATTTCAATCTTATGTCGAATAAAAAATATGGAAATGAAAATAAAATAGAAATCCACTCTAGAAAAAATGAATAACAAAATACAATTAAAAATCAAAATGCAACAAAGAAAATTAAATATTTTAAAAATAAACTAAATAAATATAAAATTAAAAAATAAATTATCAAAATGAAAAAAAGACATGTTGAGAAATCGGTTTATATAAAAATAAACTGCTATGTGAAATCGGTTTAAGATAAACTGATTTCTTACCATGAACAATAATTTGTATCATTTGGGTAAATTTGAACTTGTATTATTTAGGTTTTTTTTTGGGTAAAAAAGTCAATATTGATATCACTCACAATTTGTTTTAATTAAAAATTTGTGTCTACAAATGAAAAATTAAGTGAATAATTTTAATAATATATATTTTCATTTAAAATAAAAAAACTTGTAACCAATGTTTTGATATAAAATAAGTTAAGACTATTGCTTAACTTTCTTGTAACCATATTTTTTGTTAAAAAAAATTTCTTGTAACCATTTTTTAAATAAGATAAATTACTCTGAAGAGAATATTAGAATATTAGAATTGCAATACTAACTATATATAATTTTGGGGCAACTCTAAAAACAGGTAAGAATTGAATGAAAATAACATAACTAAAAGCGTAAACATATATATTTCACTATAATTGAAACAATAATTATAAAAAAAATAATTACTTTTATAAGTACATTTTTAAGAATCAATGCCAATATTTATTTTTGAATTTTTTTTAAAGGTTTTATAGTTGAATTTAATTATGTATATTATCAAGGTAAAACATTAATTTTAATTATATAAAAAAAAAGTAACTTGCAGAAAGCACCTAATATCTTGGCCATTTCGTCCGTTGATAATCAATGATTGACTTTGTTAAAATGCATCCTTCTAACGGGTATCGTGGCTTCATAATTTTCATGCTATAAAGTCATCCATTTCTTAACTAGGCAATTAATTGCATCATTAGCATTCATCTTGTGGTCAGAATGAATTTTATCCCTCATGACTCTGCTGGCGAAGTGTGAGACAATTTGGTTGAGGTAGGTTGACTCAGGAGAAAAGAAAGCAAAGAATACTCATAAATGTTTTCAAATTGTTAAAGAGATTGGGTCCCCTGCACAAATTGAAATTTAGAATGGTACTCATCTCCTGGGTTGCTTTCGGACATGCAATGGATTTGATTTTCAGGCTGTTACATGTATTTTTGTGTAGGGTCCATTGCATGGCAAAAAATGAAGGAGACCTAATGAAAGGGTGCTGATTGAAAACCGTGTAGTGATCCTTCACGAAAAGAAAATAGAAAATTCACACAGTAGTGGGGGCTAGAATCAATGGATCTTTTTGTTTTTGTCCTTTTAGGTTAGGCAATATAGTACGAGTACATAACGTCCCAACTTTGGCTTTTTCTTTCTTTACACGAAAACATTGGCTTTTCTTTGATGCTTAATTAATTGTAAAGTGGATTAATTCCGTGCGTAGTAGCCGACTACGGAAATTGAAAATGATGGAAAGCAAAATTTTGATGCTTTTTTAAAAGCCAAATAGAAATAGATGCCCTCGCTTCAACCACCAATGTTACCTACTTTTTTTTTTTTTAATGTAAACTAAGATAAGTATCTCTCAACCGAAAATCAATAACTAATAAGATAAATATTAATCATACCTTTAAGGCATTCATTAAGAAATTACAAAGAAAAGATTTTTATTGGTATGAATAAAATTGCACTGTTTATTATTATTTTTACACTCTCATGATTTTTACAATAAATAATTTTTATTTTAATTTCTTAACTAATTATACTGATTAACAAGACTCAAAGTTATTTATCAATCATATCACCATATTGGTGTTACATACTCTTCTCTTGTATAGTTTTTAAGATGTTATAAATATAAAGTATTTTTTGAGTTTATTAATACTCCCTCAATTCCAAAATTATAGTTATTTTAAGTTATGTTAGATCAAGAAAAAATAATAAATAGATGAAAAAAGAGTAATAATTTAATAAAATTAATCTTATATCATTATTAATTCATTTATAGATTTTGTTGTCCAACATTAATATTGTAGAAAATATAAGTGAAAAAATTATTAATACTACATTAAAAAAACTAAAATAATAATTATTTTAGAATAAAATTTTTCTTTTACACAATAATTACAATAGGATCAAAAGAGTAATTAATTTTTATGAGAAAATTTCTTTTGTTATTTTTAATTAACGAACCCTTTTTCAATCAATTTTTTTCCATTTATAAAAGTTAAACTTAAATTTTACATGAAAAATTCAAATTCAAATTCAATGAGAACAAAAGAGCTTGAAAGTTGAGTCTATATCAAGATGATAGAGTTGATAGATTAGACATAAGGACCCAGGGTCATAATGAATGTGAATTGTTTATGTCGAGAATAGTGACGAAGGTGGTAAGACAATTTTGATTTTTTGACTTGGTCAATGCAATGTTTAGAAAAAATGCAACATCTCGGATGTTGACGTGGGCATGGAGTGATTGCCAGTGCACAAGAGATGTGGTACAGATAAAGAGTGGCTCCTGGAAGGCTTCCAACATGAGGGATACATGAACAAATAAAATACACACCTGAATGAAAGGGATCCAGAGGTTGTGTAGTTATAATGTAACATCCCAATTTTCTTAGTTGGGAAGCTTGTTGTTGAAATTGTCTGTATGTGATTGATATGAAGTGTAGTAGGATTCACTACTAAAAAAATGAGTTTTAACATCATTATGTTGACATCGGTTTTCTCCAAAAATCGATGTTAACAAAATGCGGTGGCAAATTCGTAATTAAGAGGAGAAAGTTTTCATCGATTTTCTTAAAAACACTTAAAACCCATGTTAACATGGACTAGTTAACATCGGTTTTTAAGTGTTTTAAGAAAACCGATGTTAACGGGGACTAGTTAACATCGGTTTTCAAATGAAAACCGATGTTATTCTTGTTATTATAAAACAAATATGGCCCCCAAATCAAATACCCTTCACTGTCGTGCCCTTTTCTTTTGCATCTTCCTCAACCTCAGCTCTCATTCTCAGTGGCCATTTTGATTGTTGACGAACACTCGTGCTTGTTGTCGTCTACCTCAGTTCTCATGCCAGTAGCTACGTCGCTCTTGGTTTTTCGAGTTGAAGCAAACCTCGTGTCTCCATCCCAGGTTAGTATCAACTAACATCGCGAACTTTTATTGTTGCCCAATAATGCTATTGTTGTATTTTATTGTCACAAGTTGGGTATGGTTCTGCATTAGCATTTTGCGTGTGATGTATGTGTGACGCCTCCTTTTACTCTCTCGTGCTTGATTGATTTTAGATGAAATCTTATGACCACTTTGGATACTCATCAGTTTAGTTATAAATTTTATGAAAATTCTTTTCGCTTTGCTGCACATGTTACTAGTCGTTTATATTATAAACGAATTCTCTCTTCACGGTTTAATTATAGTGATCAAGTACAGTCCAACAATACAGACCAAAGTATAGTTCATTATACAGTCCCAAATACAAGCCAACGTAAAATACAAATAATTTAAATTCTAGTACAAATCATCAACACATCTTCATTATCTTTTCTTCCAAATCCTTCTCAGTTTATGCTCCACTGTTTTCCTGCTCGCCCAAATACAATGGGGTCATCACAGGTGTCAACCACAGACACAAACATAGGGTAAGTTTATGTCAAACGAAGTTTGAATAAAAACATATATAACAGAATACATACGTAAATATTTATAAAATATCAACACAGAGGATTTGCCCACAGATTAAATTACCTCATCTACACAGCACATGAATTAAGTCATACAATTTACTCATCAACAGATATTCCACATACTCATCATGTAATGTATAAAATGCATGCTCATCTTTTTATATGATGCATGACTGAGATCTCAGAGGCCTAGTCAAAGGTACCAAACTTTAGAATAGTTTCACCCACTCCAGTGAAACAGTCCCACCCACTCCAGTGAGACCTCCCTCCACTCCGAGGGGATAAAAGGGTACCGTAAAATAGTTTCACCCACTCCAGTGGAACAGTTCCACCCACTCCAGTGAAACCTCCCTCTATTCCGAGGGGAAAAATGCAAAGAATGAATGTAATGATTTTCTTTTATTTATTTCTCAACATCAAAAGCATAACACCACCAAGCAACATGTTAATTCTTTATCAAATTATACAAAATTACTCAACCACGTATACTTTATGTATGTCAACTTCACAATTCATGAAATAGGTTTATTTAACAATATATATACACTTTTGTCTAACAACCACATGAAACTTTATAAACCATACACTAATCACACTAATTTCATCTCATAACCAATTTTATTTCCTTGAAACCTTTTATGTGCCATATAGTAAGAAAGCTTGGTTTTATAAAATTCTTTGAAAGAAAGTTATATCTTCTTTATTATTTATAAACTTTAATAGATATGATCTTAATAAAATAAATATACAAGCCCAGAGAATCATAGAGTATTTCGTCCAACATAAAATCTTGTAGTGAAAGAAATCCCTTAAGAACTATAATTCTAAATCATTACTTTCTACAAATAATCATAAAATAGATAGTTGTAAGTTACTTTTAAATTTCTTTGGTTAAGTTAGATTTAAGATATTTATTCAATACTTATTTCTAAAACTAAGATCAATATAAATTAATAACATAATCATTCATGTAACAACTCTTGAGTTCTTTGAAGCATTTTCACAAACACTTAGCATGCAAAGCTGAATTTCTCATGAAAACAAGTAAGAATCCTCATGTAATTAATATTCAAACTTGGCTTATCATAAACTTCCCCATACCTTGCTTTATTTTAGAACTTTGGACAGCCTTCTATCTTGCCTCTTCACGTGGGATTTTCTTAAT
Organism: Glycine latifolia; assembly: GCA_013407115.1. Lineage (NCBI taxonomy): Eukaryota > Viridiplantae > Streptophyta > Magnoliopsida > Fabales > Fabaceae > Glycine > Glycine latifolia. The sequence continues at coordinate 110,622 of QARZ01040993.1, forward strand.
GCTAGTGGGCTTAATTTTGTTTTAAAGTGCTAAGGACAAGGTGAAAGGGATATAGGCTACAAGGAGAGATTTTTGCACGGTTCCTTGCTTCCAAGCCTATTCCATGGTCTTCACATTCATTTATATAAAATTGCTATCCTAAGATGTCTTTGAGGAGTTGCACGTTTATATCCTAAGCTAAGATAAAAAGTCTTCCTGAATGGGATAGGGCTGCACCTTTAATGAAAAAAGTGAGGTTTTCATGCATGGAATAACTTTGTGAGTATCATAGAGTTATTAATTAGATAGATCAAAGTTGGATGAATGCAAGTCACATCACGTTTGAGTATGAGGAAGGAGTTGAACATTTCTTGCAATTTGCCTCCAAAAGAAGTTGACCGGATGGGGATGGAAAATATTTCTGTCCCTGTATCAATTGTTTGAATGGGAGACGCCAAGCACTGGACAACATACGAGAGCATCTTCTGTGTGATGGGATTAAGAAGAATTATACCACATGGATATGGCATGGTGAATTAACAGACATGCAGAGGGGGTTGCAAACTGAACCGATTGATGTTGACATCGGAGATCGATTAGAGAATATGATTCGTGACCTGGGACATGAGTCTTTTTAGCAAGCACATGCCTCTATGTATGATACATTGGAAAGTGATTTGAAGAAGTCGTTGTACCCGGGGTGCAAAGAGTCATTGACACTATTGTCAGCGGTGTTAAATCTGGTTAATGTGAAGGCCAGATATGGGTGGAGTGACAAAAGCTTCAGTTCACTGCTTTAGGTAGTTCATGAGATGCTTCCAGATGAAAACACGTTGTCAACAAGTTACTATTAGGCGAAGAAGATACTTTGTCCGATGGGTATGGAGTATAAGAAAATTCATGCCTGTCCTAATGACTGCATATTGTATAGAAATGAATTTGAAGAAATTCATAAATGCCCTAGGTGTGGGGTATCACGGTACAAAGTAAAGATTCTAGCAGTGATGAGAGCACAAAGAAAGCCCCTTGCGAAGGTGTTATGGTATATTCCAATTATTCCAAGGTTTAAGCGTCTGTTTGCTAACGAAGATGACACAAAAGACCTTACATGGCATGCAGATGGGAGAAACTGTGGTGGAATGCTTCGCCATCCAGTAGATTCTTCCTAATGGAAGAAGATTGACCGTTTGTATCCGGAATTCGACGAAGACCCAATAAATCTCAGGCTTGCACTTACCACTGATGGAATGAATCCCTACGGGAGTTTAAGTACTCAGCACAGTTCATGGCTTGTTTTGCTAGTCATTTACAACCTGCCTCCTTGGTTGTGCATGAAGAGAAAATACATGATGTTGTCTATGATGATATCGAGCCCAAGACAGCCAGGAAATGACATTGATGTTTATCTTAGTCCCTTGATTGAAGACTTGACAAACTTGTGGGACGAGCGGGTTGCCTTGTTTGATGGGTATCAAAAGGAGACGTTCAAGTTGCGTGCAATGCTATTTTGTACCATTAATGATTTTTCAACATACGAGAATTTGAGTGGATACAGTGTTAAGGGCCATCGTGAATGCCCTATCTGTGAGCAAGACACGAGCTACGTACAACTTAAACATGGCAAAAAAATAGTTTACACTCGCCATTGACGTTTTTTGAAACCTTATCACCCTTATCAGCAATTGAAAAAAGCATTTAATGGAAGTTAAGAACATGAAACTGCGCCGATTTCGTTAACCGGTGAACAGGTTCTTGAGTGGGTTGAGCACATCCGTACTGTATTTGGGAAGACCTAAAAGAAGCTAAAAGGTAATACTTGCATATGGAAGAAGAGGTTGATATTGTTTGATCTTCCCTACTGGTTTAATCTAGATGTTAGACATTGTATCGATGTTATGCCTGTGAAGAAAAATGTGTGTGACAATGTCATCGGCACGCTGCTTAACATTCAAGGCAAGACAAAGGATGGTTTGAACACTCATCAAGATCTTGCAGAGATGGGTATACGTGAGCAGTTACATCCTAGGTCTGATGGTAAGAAAATATACTTGCCTCCAACATGTCACACTTTGTCAAGAAAGGAGAACATAAGTTTCTGTCAGTGTCTGCGCCGAGGGAAAGTGCCACAGGGATACTCTTCAAATATTAAGAGCCTTATGCAGATCAAAGATCTGAAACTAGTTGGCTTAAAGTCTCATGATTGCCACGTGTTGATGCAACAACTGTTAGCCGTGGTGATTCGAGACATTTTGTAACGACCCGTCTTGTCGCTACTATATCATACTCTTAATCATTTTTAATTACAACTTATAATTGAAGATCTTTAAGTTAATTATAAAAATAGTAGTAGATTGTTCGCGTGAACATAATCAATATCAGGAATTTAAACACGAAATTTTAGTGATGAAATACCTCGTAATATATTTATATAAGAACATAATTTGGTGGTGATTACAAATAACCATGTCTGAAGGGTACAAATTTTTCAAAAGAAACAAAGGATTAAATGTCGGGGTGTAACTAGCAAAATAATGGGGTGTAGCCATTAGAACAAGGGGTGTAACTAGCAAAACACAACCCTTGTCCGGGATCTAATCCATAAACATCCCGGCCACTCGGCTACTCCAACCAACATAGGTCATCTTCCCGGTCACCTACTGTTGCCCATCTGCTCACACGAACATGGTTCGTGATCATCACAGGTACCAAACCACAAGGTACAACAAAGCAAATGTGAGTTAATCATGTAAAATAATAAGTAATAGATAACATCAGTTATGAAAAGACAATTCGATTATCACAATATCACAACAATATTCAAGCATTCATCATGCAATCAGCTACAGACAACCCGTCCAAAAACATTTCACAATCCATTTTATAATGACTAGTCATGATGCATGCTTCTGACTTTCCTCTCAAAATGCAATGTGGTACCATCTCCGGAAATAGGTCAAATCCATGGTTCGAATGATAGTTGTAGTTGACGTTGGGGTCACTCTGTTGTGCACAGGACTCATCCCCCCCATGGTGATTAGCCAATAATGGGTGTCATAAGGATATCCCTACAGACGTGGCCCCCCAGTACTTTTTGTACTATTATAGTCAATCATCCTATTTCTGTCATGCAAATGAAATATGTTACATAGGCACCATCAATGTATGACCCGGCCCGGGATCAACTTGTCCTGGCTAGGATAGTGTCATACACCCCTTATGTACATACATATGTCTCGTGGGCACCATCAATGTATGGTCTGGCTCGGGATCAACTCATCCTGGCTAGGATAATACCATACAGCCCCATGTACATATATGCTGACCTATTCTCAAGCCTACTGATGCACTGACTGTGGTCCTCGTAAGTTTAACAACCTGGTCCCGGCATCTCACATCTATACATAGAATATTACCACGGCACCATCAATGTATGGCCCGACTCGGGATTTACTTGTCCTGGCTAGGATATTGTCATACACCCCCGTGGGTATCTATGTATATCCACTTGCATTTAGATTACCATGGGCACCATCAATGTATGGCCCGGCCCGGGATCTACTCGTCCTGGCATGGATAATGCCACACACCCCCCATGGTATTAATGCATTTAATATCTCAAGCCATCACATAGGCTGACATCAACGTAATCACATTCGTCATTCATAAACATTACCAACAAGTGAATAAGTGTGAAGTATTAGGTGTCTGGGTTGGCACTTAGATATACTATCTTAAGGTAAGAATCCGAACAAGGTCAGAATCAGCACTATGAAATCGATTACATAAGTGCTGTAATCGATTATAACAGCTAGCGCTTACAAGACTAAAGTTGTCCGGGTAAGGGAATTCGATAGTTCTCAAAGAAAAGGTACGAGCTTTATCGAGTAAGGAACCTAGTAGCTCTTCTCCCTAGAAGATATGAGCTCTGCTGAGTAAGTAACCCGATAGCTCTATTCCCAAGAAGGTACGAGCTCTGCCGAGTAAGTAAACCAGTAGCTCTATTCCCGAGAAGGTACAAGCTCTGCCGAGTAAGTAACTCGGTAGCTCTATTCTCGAGAAGATACAAGCTCTGCCGAGTAAGTAACTCGATAGCTCTATTCCTGAGAAGATACGAGATCCACCGAGTAAGTAACCCGGTATACAGACATTCGCCAACAAGGACTAAGTTACATCCTGCATGCATACATGCATGCTACGTAAACCGCTCAACTTGGCCAACCCTTCCCGGTAGCCGACATCACAAACAAAGGTTTGACACATATATGCAACTTGGCCAACCATTCCCGGTAGCCAACATCACAAAAAGGTTTGACACATATATGTAACTCAGCCAACCCTTCCCGGTAGCCGACATCACAAACAAAGGCTTGACACATATATGCAACTCAGCCAACCCTTCTCGGTAGCTAACATCACAAACAAAGGTTTGACACATATATGCAACTCAGCCAACCCTTCTCAGTAGCCGACATCACAAACAAAGGTTTGAGACATATATGCAACTCGCCCAGCCCGACTTACCCAATCTGGTAGTCGTCTTCCTCAAAAACACATCATATAAAAACTTCATCAATTTATTTCACGGAAAACATCATAACATATATACGTACTGCATCTCAACCATGATATCTAAAACCATTATTAACACAATAAAACTCCCTTTACCTGGACAAGAATTCCTTTCTTTCAAACTAATGTGAGTTTTGTTTGAACACAAGTTCTCACAGCAACCAGGAATGAAAGGGATTAAGCTCCGTTCATGAGTTCGTCTTAGTGTAGAGGTTTTTCTGCTGCAACTAAGGTGGTTCTTGAGAGTTAAAGGTGGTATAGAGGGTTGATGAAGAGAGGTTTTTGGGTGCAAAGAGTTTAGAGAGAGAAAAGAAGAGAAATACGTTCAGAAGTGAGAATGAATCATGCTTCTGCTTCGTGTACTACTATTTATGGATGGAGATACTAAGGCAAGTTGCCAACAAGCGTGAACAGACAGCTATCACAGCCTTCATAGTTGCCAACTTTCGTGACTGAAAAGCTGCCATAGCCACCATAGTTGACACTGTATACGGAGAGCTTATCCTAGCCCACACATTTGACTTTCTCAAGCACAAATACCAATATAACACTTATCAACAGATTGCAAGATTAAATCAAACAATTAAGCAACATAAACTGTTTATCTTAGCAACTAAAATTTTCAGGGTGTTACACATTTTGCCTAACAAAGTGAGGCATGCTATAACTCGGCTATGTTTTTTCTTCAATGCCATTTGTACCAAAGTCGTTGACCCTGTAAAGTTAGATGACTTGGAAGAAGAGGCGGTAATTATCTTCTGTTAGTTGGAGATGTATTTTCCTCCTGAATTTTTTGATATATCGGTTCACTTACTTGTTCATCTGGTCAAGGAAATTAAAATGTGTGGTCCCATTTATTTACGGTGGATGTACCCGATCGAGTGATACATGAAGATCTTGAAAGGGTATACGAAGAATCTTCACCATCCTGAAGCATCCATAGTTGAAAGGTACATTGCAGAAGAAGCTGTAGAATTTTGTTCAGAGTGAAAACACAATGAATATATTGCAAATGAACCAAGAGGGGGGGTGAATTGGTTCAAACTGGAAATTTAAAACTTTCTGAAAGAAATTCCAGAATTAAAACTTAGGATCGTATCACAAGTTCACCTTTATCAAATTCAGAAATCTTTCTTCACCCAAGATCAACCTTAGTTATGAAAGCAATGACAGAAAAATGTTTCTTTGATAATAATACTTGACTTCACAAAGACATGTAATGAAACATACAAAATTATAAACACAAGAGAAAGCAATTATACTGGTTCACCTCTCAACCTTGGAGGCTACATCCAGTTGCTTCCAACCCACACTAGGTTAGAGTAATTACTATATCAAAGAAACTTTTACAAGCAGTTTACAAGTGACCTCTTTATCAACACTAGACAAAGATACTGATTCTAAAACCCTATTAGAATACAAATCACAAGATAATGAGAACCCTTCTCAGAATCCCAAACCTAGAGAACCCTACTCTAGTATGCGTGAAAAGAAACCAATTGATATATCACAATAGAATAGAAAATGTTAGAACTTCTAAAAAGATAGGTTCAAGATAAACACAACCTGAGATCTTTCATGTAAATGAAATGAGATTACCACACTCTTGAATTTGTAAAGCATAATAGCTTAGAAACACAATCTTGAGAACCTTCTTTCTTTAAAACATCTTCTCTAAAAAACTTAGAAATCTTGATCACACAAGATGTTGTTTGAACTCAGAGTAAAACAGTAATTTGGACACTTTTGAAAGCTTAGAAAATTTTGGGTAAGTCACTCTCCTTCAGAGTAAATCGTTCAATGTCTATTTATAAGAAAAAGACTCACCAACCTTTATATAAAATAGAATTAACTGACAATAATCGATTAATTCGCTAGTGTAATCGATTAAATTGCCATATGTAATCGATTAAAGTAACTAGATAATCGATTAAACTGTTCATCAGCTTTCTGGAAATGGTTTCATGGACACAATAATCGATTAAACAGTACAGTAATTGATTAAACCAGAACAGCATAATGAAAAATGAATTCAGATAATCGATTACAAAAGGAGGTAATCGATTAAACTAGTGATGCATGGTTTTTCATAAAACACTGTGTAATCGATTACAAGAAACAGTACAGTAATTGTTTCATTTGGAAGTGTTCTTGCACCTTCCTCAAGAGATCTGTTTTTCCTCTCCACAACACCATTTTGTTGGGGTGTTCTTGGAGCTGAAAAATTGTGATTAATTCTAAACTCTTCACAAAATTTTTCAAAGTATTCATTTTGGAATTCACCACCATGATCGCTTCTAATTGAAACAATATTGCAAGCTTTTTCATTTTGAATTATCTTGGCTAACTTTCTAAATGCTGTGAATGCATCACTCTTGGATCTTATGAATAAAGTCCATGTGTGTCTTGAGTAATCATCTACAATAACAAGCCCATAGAAATTTCCTCCCAAGATCATGGTTCTTGAAGGACCAAATAAATCCATATGAAGCAACTCAAGTAGTAGTAGAAACAACATTTTTGCTTTGAAAAGAATTCTTTGTTTGTTTCCCTTTTTGACACGCTTCACATATTTTATCCTTCTCAAACTTAAGCTTAGGTAAGCCTATGACCAAATCCTTTTTCACAAGCTTATTCATATGATGCATATTATATGACTAGCTCTTCTATGCCATAACCAAGTTTCATCAGTTTTACTTACAAGGCAGCTAGCCTTATGAATGAATGCATGGTCAATGGACAAAACATAAATGTTACCCTTTCTCTTACCAACATGGATAACCTCACCACTTTGACTGTCACAAATCAAATAGCAATTGTCATTGAATGACACTTTAAAACCTTTGTCACATAGTTGGCTTATGCATAAGAGATTATGTTTCAAGCCTTCAACATATAAGACATTTTTGATAATGGTTTTGAGGCTGTCTCCTATGTTTCCTTCTCCAATTATTTTCCCTTTGTTATTATCGCCGTAGGTGAAAAATCCTCCATCTTTTAGTATAACATTTGTAAGCATGGAAATATCACCTATCATGTGCCTAGAGCAGCCACTATCAAGATACCATAGTGATGATTTTGCTCTTAGACACACCTGCAAAATTCAAATCAAGTAACAAGGAAAGGTACCCAATTGAGGTTGGGTCCATAGGGGTTAGCTATTTTCTTTTCCTTTTTCACCCAAACACATTCTCCATTAGGCACATAATATTTTCTTGCATAGCATTTAAAAGATGTAAGTCCTTTCTTCATGCAATAGTTACAAGTTACAGCTCTTTATGATCTTTCAAAGTAAGTATTTTGATTATTCTTTGATTTATAAAAGCTCCTTTGATTCTTCTATTTTGGTGGTACAAATATGGTTTTTCCACAAGATTTTGAACCATGTTTGTATCCCAAAACCAGAAGTATCTCCAGCATATTTTTGCACACTTAACATTTTTGCCAAGTTGCATTTTCCTCTATATAGTCTTCTCAAAAGATCAACCAAATAGTTATTTTCTGAAAGAAGTAACATATACTTTTCTCCTTGGCCTCTTTTGAAAGCATCAAACTCATCTTGTAACAATTTGCATTTTTCTGCCTTAGAAAAGGAAGAAGGACATATACAACCATTGGCCTTGTAACTTGAAAGAAATTTTTAATTCTCTTCTTTCAACTTACAAAGTTCACTTTGCATTTCTGCAAGTTTGGTGATGTGTCATCTTAGATCTCCTTTCAGCTTATTATTTTCCTTTGCTAACCTTTGAGCCTCATTATGCATTTCATGAAAAGCATCAACAATGTTATCATATTGAGAGCTTACCTCAGATTTAGCACTTGAATAATCATCATCACTCAATGTTGAAGTGAAGCATACATTTGTTTCTTCTTCATTCTCACTGCTTGATCCAGAACTTGTTGATTCATTATCTTCCATGCAATGTAGGCTTTCTTTGGCTTTCCTTCCTTCTTAATCTTCCTCTCACCTTGTTGTTTCTTTAAGAAAATTGGACATTCAGATTTGATGTGTCCAGGCTTTCCACATTCAAAACACATAAAGTTGGTGGAAGTGTTGCTGTCATTCTTTTTGTTGTTGTTGTTGTTGAACTTTTTGAATTTTCTGTTTTTGTTCATTCTCATGAATTTGCTGAAATTTTTGACAATAAGATTCATGTTGTCATCTTCATCTTCTTCACTTGAATCTTCTTCTATTTCAACTTTAGATGATGCAGCTTTCAAAGCTATGCTTTTATGTTTCTTTTCCACATCTTCTACATTGGTTAGTTGTGACATTTCAATTTCATATTCAAGTAGCTTACCAAATAGTGCAGCCATCGATATTTTGGATTGATCTTTTGACTCCTTGATAGCTGTGACTTTTGGTTGCCATGTTCTTGTAAGACACTTCAAGATTTTGATGTTTAATTTTTCAGTATCAAATACCTTTCCAAGGCCAAGAAGATGATTGACAATATGAGTGAATCTTGTTTGCAGCTGAGAAATGGTTTTTGTATTGTTCATTTTGAACATTTCATACTCATGAATCAAGGCATGCTTCCTTGATCTCCTAACTTCATCTGTTCCTTCATGAGTTACTTCTAGCATTTCCCACATTTCTTTTGCACTTCTACATCTCACAGTTCTAAAAAATTCATCAGAAGACAAAGCAGATGTTATCATATTTTTAGCTTTAAAGTCATATTGCACAACCCTCTTTTCTGAATCTGTCATTTCATCCCATTCTTTGGGAACCAATTTATTATCAATAGTTTTCATAGGAACCAAAGGACCTTTTTCAATTGCATTCCATGCACTGGGATCATTGGATTGAATAAAGATCTGCATACGATTTTTCCAAAAGCTAAAATGCTCACCCTCAAAAATTGGTGGACGTTTGAGAGAAGCTCCCTCTCTAAAAGTTATTTTAGTATTATTCATTTTCTTTAAAAAAGAAAGCGATCTTGAATAATTTTCAAGAACCAGCTCTTGATACCGATTGAAAATACAATGAATATACTGCAAATAAACCAAGAGGGGGTGAATTGGTTCAAACTTGATATTTAAAACTTTGTAAAACAAATTGCAGAATTAAAAACTTGGATCGTATCACTTGTTCACCTTTTGAAAATCCAGAAATCTTTCTTCAATCAAGATCAACCTTTGATATGAATGCAATGACAGAAATTGTTCTTTGATAATAATATTTTGATTTCACAAAGACAAACAATGAAACATGCAGAATTTTAAGCAAGAGACAATGCAATTTATACTGTTTCACCTCTCAACCTTGGAGGCTACATCCAGTTACGTCCAACCCACACTAGGTTAGAGTTATCACTATATCAAAGAATCTTTACAAGCAATTTTACAAAGACCACCTTTATCAACACTAGATAAGGAAACAGAAATCTAAACCCTATAGACTTCAAATGGTCAAGACCCAGAGAACCCTTCTCTGTTCTTCCCTCTAGAGAACCCTTCTCTAGACAACAGCTCTAAAGAATCAAAGATATACAACAATAGAATTCTTAATTCACAAAAAAACTCTAAAAAGGATTCAAGAGATACAACCTGTGATCTTTCAAATGAATGAATGAATGAGTAATGTTACCAATCAGCAAGTTGAATAAAATTCAAAGCTCAGAAAAAAACTCTTGAGAAACCATCTTTTCTTTAACACATCTTTCCAAAAACTCAGAAATCTTGATCTCAAGAGATGTGGTTTAAACTCAGAACAAATCAGTATTTTGGACACTTTTAAAAGCTTAGTATCTTTTGGGTAAGTCACACCTGTTTTAGAATCATTCATTCAATGTCTATTTATAGAGAACAGACCCAAACAACTTTATAAAAAACTGATTTAACTGATAATAATAGATTAAAATGATAGTGTAATTGATTATTTTATCATACGTAATCGATTAAAATACAAGATAATCGATTAATATGTTCTTGAGCTTTCTGGTAATGTATCAATGAACAAAATAATTGATTAAACCATACCGTAATCGATTAAAGCAGTAAAGCTCAAAAATGAAAAATGGCCTGTGTAATCAATTACTAAATATGGTAATTGATTAAACCAGAAATGCATCATGGCAAATGAACTAAGATAATCAATTACATACTAAGATAATCGATTATTCCAGTGATGCATGATTTTCATAATCACACTATGTAATCGATTACTGAACATGATAATCGATTAAACTGTTCTTCAAGGCTTTTTCAGAAATATTATGAATGTCTTTAATCAATTAAAATGCTTGTGTAATCGATTAAAACAGTAAGTTTTCATTTTTCAAAGACTTAGCCATGAGAACTTAACTTCTAATAAAATCATTGGATTACTTTTAGATTTTAACCAAAACCCATGTATGCATGATAATGAGAATACAAATGCAAATGAAAGATCACAAGGCAATGGACTTGAACCACTTAGACAAATTACAAATGCCTTCAATTGATTGGGCATGTAAAAAGCGAAAACATCAAGCCTTATCCTTGCTTCAATCTTCTTGCATATAGTGTTTTTCTGTTCCAAGCAGCAGCCAAAAACATTTTTTCTTCTGCCTTGCCTTTACAAATAGAAAAAAATGGATCTTTTCTAATTAATTATATTCAGTTCAGCAGCCAAAAACAAGTCATCCATGTTAAGTCACAACTTAGGCTGGTGAAAATAAATGAACCGAATTTTAGAAGGAGTGTCAACCATTTATCACTATACGTAAATTGAATAATCATTTTTTTTAATTTCAGTTGATTGTTCCAAAATTGAAATATGCTTGCCAGTTGCCAGGGTTTCCTAAATCATCAGAAAAATAGAAAACATAAACTATACATCTCAATTACTGACTTACAACTAAACATTTTTTAATCAATCTAGATTCACTATTCTAGTTTAGCTTTGTTTTAAACCATTTGGTTCAAAATCTAACAACCTATTTGTCTTGTGAAGCAGTTGGCCTTGGCTGGTTTGCGCAACTCAATTTCACTCCATAAAGTCATTGACTTTGATAGGTACTTATTATTGCTTCAAGTACTTATTATTGCTTCAAATTTTTCTTTGCGATAATTTATTCTGACCTTTCTCCCCTGTTCTTTCCCTTTTGTTAATGTTGTCATTTGTTACAAAGTCATGTAACAAAATGCCCTACTTGGGGTTTATGGTGTATTCTTGGACCCAAATGTGTCTACTTATACATTCACTCTTTACATTACACTGTTATCTTAGGAGCTTTTTTATCTTTAAGAATTCCATGCATGCAATGTCCAAGCTTTCTGAATCACTGAATGCAATTGACTCTTTGGTAATTGATTCTCAATCAAATATTATCATTAAACTGAACCTGATGTGTAATTCCAGATCAACATTTTGTATTAGTAGCTGGGAACTATGGTTTTCTTTTGTTTTTCATGGGCTATTGTGGCCTTGGATGCAAAACTTGATCCAAAATTAAAAAGGTTAGGACTTAAGACAATAAAGAGAATAAATATTTTTTATTATGATATTTTGATGTTTTTGCTCTATTTTTCTATGTTATATCTCTAGCTAATATAAGTGGTTTCTTGATCAATTTTTTGGAAATGTGACATATAATGGTTATGGGACGGATGAGTTTGTACCCCAAAGAACTACTGCTTATGTCAATCAAAATGATCTACATGTTGCAGAGTTGATGAGAAACCTTGGCCTTCTCAGCAAGAGTCCAAGGAGTTGGAACTCGTTATGGTTAGTCTAGATGAAGGTAACAACTTATAGGGGATGTGTTTTCCCCATTTTTTACTTACATCCCCATGCCTTTTATATTGTTTAATAACTGGTAGCATTCAAATCTATGAGAAAAAAAATATGATAGCTTAATGGTTATAACATTATATTAGTACAATTTTAGATATTCCTTTCTTCTTCAACTTATTGCTATTAATTTCAAAATTTCTCATCCAAAAGAAATTTGTTATAGGTGCATCATCCATTTTTTTTTTCCATTAAGAAATTAAGTGTGGTTGTCCCTTTGATGCTTAATGCACAGGCTGTAGCAACTGAAGCCGAGAAGGAAAATTTGATAAGAAATTATATCATACGGCCGGTAAGATCTATTTTTCCTAAACCTTCTTCAATCATTGTGAACTCATTATAATTTAGTATTAAAATATAGCAATTCAAAATACCTAATGTGGAACTTTTTTAATCATTAAGTAAGTCCGTAGTGAAAAAATATTGATTTTTGTTGTGCATATTTGGTATACATATTTATTATTTTCAATTTATCTTCAATTATTTTTTTCATTACAATCTATCAAGAAAGAAAATAGCAAAAAATAATATTATCATTCTCAAAATGTGTACATATTTGGAGGACATCATTGTTACTCTCCATTTTATTTTCCTCTTGAATGTTATTAGTGTTGGGAATATTCTAGAACTTATATATATGGCAAAAGAACCTACATAATGTTTTTTTTAAATAATTACCAATTTGATGTTGTTTGAAAACTATTTACCAATATTGGACTGGCGAATATGCCTAAATTGGGCGTGACTAGTCACGCCCAATTTAGGCGTGTTTGGTCCCTATATAAGCCAAAAAAATTTACTTTTTTCCCATATTTACCATTTCACCTTTTCTGTAAAAGTTTCTGAAGTTTTTCTCTAGAATTTGTGAGTGAGTTATCTGCAGCGAAGCTCTGCCAACAAGTAAGTGAATTTAATAATTTTTCATATTATTTAATATTTTATATTATTGAATTAGAAAATTGTTAAGGCCATATTAAATTGTTAGAGACTGTTAGCTCCATAGAAAATTGTTAGAGACGGTTAGATAGAATTATTTTAGATGAGAGTTTACTTTAGGGATTAGGGTTTAGGGTTTACTTTAGTTTAGTTTTTAATTTAGAATTATTTTACTAAAGTTATTTAGTTCAATTTAGTTAGAATTATTTTATTAAAGTGATAGTTTAGTTTAAGGTGTAGGGATTATGGTTTAGGGTTTAGGGTTTAGGGTTTAGTTTAGTTTAATTTTTTATTTAGAATTATTTTACTAAAGTTATTTAGTCCAGTTTAGTTACAATTATTTTATTAAAGTGATAATTTAGTTTAGTTTATATTTTGATTAATAGGAAGTATTAAATAAGGGTATTAAATTATTAATTATAATTTTGATTTATTTAGGATAATTATTTGTAATGTAATTTAGTTTGAAAATTGTTTAATTATTAATTATAATATTGATTTATTTATATTAAAATAGTCATAGATGGGTGATTCATCATCGTCTGCTTCTTCACGGTTTGGATTTGATGATGACGGTGAGCCCAGGGATCCGATGACCCATGTTATCCCTACCCCATATAAGTGGGGTGTTTTGCGGAGGCATACCCAACGCACACACGTTTCATAGGGTGTGCGGAACGAGGACACATGTCGAGTGTTGAAGACTCGACATGGTAAAGTTACGGGGTGGCCAGACTGTGACAATATACCTAACATCGTTGCTGAGATGTTAGGACAAGCTGGATTCGTACATGTCGCACGTATGCGACATATTCAGGTATGAAATTCTAAATTGAATAAATTAAATATTATTATAATTTAAACTACAAAAATGTTTTTGTTTATAATTGTACATATGAATTGATTATTGTTAAAAAAATTTAGATCGATCCTGCACTTATTAGTGCTCTGGTTGAGAGGTGGAGACCGGAGACACATACATTTCACATGATGCAGGGAGAGATGACCATCACGTTGGAAGACGTGGCTGGTATCTTAGGATTGCCCAACGATGACAATGTAGTCAAAGGATCCACCTCTGACAATTGAGCCACCGTCATTGAGGAAGTATTTGGTCATGTTCCTCAGGCAGAGGGTGAGCTAAAAGGTGGATTTCTGCGCCTGTATTATTTTGATAGACATTATGCGCATTGGGGTGAGGAAGCTGCGGATCCCATAGAAGTCATGCGGTTTACGAAGGCGCACATTGCGGGTATGATTGGAGCATGGCTACTATGCAATAGATCCGGGGGGAGCACTGTCACCTGTCGCTACATCCCGTTGCTTGTAAGAGATTTTGGAGACACAGGTAGCTATAGCCGAGGCTCTGCGATCCTTGCACATTTTCTTAGACAAATGTGCGAGTGTACAGATCCACAGAGAAGTGACATTGGTGGGTCTCACGTGCTTCTCCAAACATGGGCTTGGCTTAGATTCCCACCCATTGCTCCAGCTATTCCTCAGCCTACTCAGCCGAAGTGGCATTACGGACACATGTATGTGTTATTATTTTTGTAATTAAGTATGTATTAATGAGTCTTATAAGTATTCTAATGTTAGTTATTTTGAAATTAAGTTTAATGCTTTAGCCCGGTTCTGAGCACACGAGCTTCTTTGGTATCGGCTAATATTAGATTTCCTTACCCGGGAGGAGGTACATATTGTTATTTATAAGACTTTTGGTCGATGTACTTTGATAATTTGCATTTTCGGTCGTTGTTCTTTCATAATTGTGTTTTAATTCTTTTGTACAGGTGGTTTGGCAAACATATGCAGGCTATGACTTCCTTGGTGCATCTGAGCAGCAACGACTGTTGTGGATGGCTACTACTCCAGTTATATGCTTCCACACAGTTGAGTATTCCCATCTAGATAGATGCATACGACAATTTGGGAGGGATCAGCCAATCCCACGAAGGCTTAGGAAGCTGAAGGGTGTGCATGACCTGTACTTGTGAGGCAAACAACAAGATAACTAGAGCCATAAGCTGAGACCCTTGATACAACGATGGGAGGTTAGGGACCGACACATCGGCTTGCCCCCACTACTGCATGGGTTGTTATCACCAAACCATGAGTACATGGTTTGATTCAAGGAGAATGGGAAGCGCTATATGTCGAAGAGGGCTGCCAAGACTGGTCGTGGTGTAAGTGTTGTTTAATTATATTTTTCATACTTATATTCATTATGATGGATTTAATGTCTGGACTAATGTAATTGTTTTATAATTTGTAGATTGATGGCCTGGAGATGTTGTACTTTGTGACTAGCACTGAGTAGTGGTCGGGGTTCACCATGGACTGGATGTATGAAGAGATTGGTTGCATTATTTGTATTTTCAGAGAGAGTTGTCGCCTGGAGGAGGCAGGCCGACATGCACCGCCATCATAGCTTTAGCACGACCTACAGGTACATGTGGACGTTCCCCGTCCTAGACAGGAGGGACATGGGCTAGAGCATCGACAGAAAGCCATGCACCATGTTCCTGAGCCCATAGGAGCTCCGAGGCCTCACATTGATGGTTGGTTTAGGCCTCCACTGATAGGTTCTACATGCGGCAGCCATACTATGTATTATGAGGCTACTCAGCGGGGGACATGGAGTATGAGGGACTCAGTTTGCAGAGTCATATTCCTCCACCGCCAGACTCCCAGTCACAGCCTGTATATTACACTATTGCGTTTGCCATGGCTTTAGGGGTTACAGTTTCTAGGAGTAGTGACGTACCTGCTGCGGATTGGAGTGCTGCTGATATTGACTACTTGCTCACTCAGGTTGATTATTCTCCAAGCGGTTGTGGGGATTGGCCATCACATGTACCATATGGCACCCCACCTCCTGATTATCCCCAGCCATCATCGGCAGAGCAGGCAACTCCATACCCACCTACAGAGCCTTCTCAGGCAGGCCCTTGTCATGCAGGCCCTTCTGAGGTAGGCCCTTCTCGGGCCCGTGGTAGACGGAGGTTACCTGATCGTCAGGCGCGTCATTACTAGTGACCACCAGAGTCATAGATTTTGTGTATGGCTTGGTTTCTTAATGTTTTTTTTCCCTCTATCGTGCTACTAGCTTAGACTATACATAGGTTTTTAGAGCTTAAACTATACATAGGTTTTCGTTGGGCATGGTATTTCTTCATGTTATCCTGCCTACATAAGTTTTAATTTTTTTTAGTGACTATTTATAAATTTATTTTTTAACTAATTTAATCTACGAAATTAATTTTAACTAATATTGAATTCGATTTCATGTTGTTTACAAACAGGAACTTATTAGTTAAACTAATGGAAACATCTAAATATTAAGATCTTTCAGTGTGATTTCCTGCTAACATTGGTCACTGTTTTCCTGCTAACAGAGTCACAGTGTTTATTGTCGTTTGTTTGTCTGTCTCTCATCTCAATTACTATTATTCATGGTGTTTTTAATTATTATTATGTCCGGCCTACATGTGTTTAAATACTACTTAGAATTGAAAATTTTCAAAAAAAAAACCTACTTTAAAAAAAAACAAACACATATACGAATTGGCAAATGATGAATGTCTCAACATATTTTCAACAAATTTTTTATTTTTAAAATGAAATACATTAACATACTACTATTTAAAGAAACATTATTACAAAATCATGAAATAGCATCACGATTAGGACAAGCTCTCCGATTATGTCCAACTTGCTTGCAAATACCGCATTTGACACGTCTTTTGACTTGTTTCAACTTTGTCCATCTCGTTACGTATTCTGGTGGACCTTGGACGACCCTTTGCACGCAACATGTCCCTGTCAGGTATGAGAACTGGATCTTCACTCGGTGGAATAACACCTTCATTACCAATTGGCTGCCATGGCAATGAGTAAGCCTGAACCAAATTACTTACCAGGAAGACATCATCCACATACTGAAAAGGGTTATGACGAACATGTAAAGCAGCAGCTGTGGCGTGACTACATGGGTATCTGAAGGACTTAAACTTGCCACACTGACAAAAACGCTCTGCAAGGTTGACTGAATATGACCTATCCCAGCCCTCGTCCACCTCAAATAATGTTTGATCAACATTATATGTGCGTACGTGGTGGCCTATAGCAAGGGACTGATTAAGCCTCATAGCATGAAGCACATTTTTGCAATGTCGTTGTGAATGGTCAACTTGTGAAGCAGCCACTCGACCCCTACATACAAAATAATGAACCAATCTGTTGTACGTGTGCTTAACCAGAGCAGTAATAGGCATGTTTCTTACTCCCTTCAACATCTTGTTTACTGATTCAGACAATGCACGAGTCCACTTTTCCTTAGGGATGCTATCAATCCATTCTGCAACCTGAGGACTGTTATCACGAAACCGTGCAAACGATATCTGAAAATCAACCATAGAGGGAGTATAACCTGCAAAAGAATCATACCATTAACACTATTCCGATTACAGATATATCCATTTAATATAGAGTAAATACCTTAAAGAACCATTATTAACGACTTATAGAGTAAATAAAAACATACATGCTACACGTGAAGCAATAACATCAGAATCAAGCTATCTGTGACCCTGTGTAACATGGTCATTTAAGCAATTATGTTTTCCACCCCATTTTGAAACAAGCCACTTCTCACTGTACGTTGGTTTAATTACCCTAACCCTCCAGGGGCAACCCTCGTTATGAGCAATACACCTCATGCTAAGCTTGTTAGGCTTGCTCTCAACCACAAATGCTTCTTGATGCTCCTTCATGAGGTTCCGCTTAATTGCTAATTGCGCATCCTTTTTGGAGTCAAATTCCTATTTAACAAACAACTCATCCCATAATTGCCATGGACCCTACACTGAACCCAAACCCGAAGCAGAACCGATAAAAGATTCTTCTTCGCTTGGATGATTCCAATCAATATATGTGTAATGTGGAATTCCATCCCAATAAGGAATGAGCTCACCACCTACACATACAAAATCAGTTTAATAAACATATCAAGCAGATAAAATAGTATAACATACAAATATACATATATGACGACATTTTCATTGATTTCAGTCATCTAATATACCTTCAATAAGTTGTTCTGGTTGAGTAGATCCAACATCTGGATGATGATGGATTTGAGACGACTCCTCATCAGTATCTTCTTGAAATTTAGTCGCATGCACACCACAATCCTCATCATTATCCGACGCACTAGCATCCTCCTCAAGAAGACGATCTTCCATTGCAATATTTTCATTATTGTCATCCTCTTCAGCGTCATTCATAACCCAAGTTGGGTCATGTTCATCTTCCTCAGACACATTTACAACTGGAGCAGTATATGATGATCTATTATGTGCAGAATTCAATGCAACTGACCTCATGGGTAAAACAACATCCTCTACTTCGGTAAAATCAACGTACAACTCTAAAAAATATTTCCTTGACTGGTTGAAAAATTCTTCCATTACTACCATTTCTATGTATTCATCATCTAGTACTTGAAACCCCATGTGTTGTTCATGTTGTCATAATCTTGCCGTCAGCAAAGTGATACATTGGTTGCCTTTCAAACCTAATTTTTGTCGTATCTTCTCATGCAATTCACCCAATGTTGAGTTTCGCTTAATACATGTTGGCCTTTTCTCCCCTTCAAAAACAACACCCTATCGCCCTTCAACATTTCTTCCATTAAAAAATAACACAACACGAGCACACTCACCACCTGAACTCATTTCTTGACGTCAACAAAATAAACAATAGAATAATAGGAGATTTTGAAGATAAGGTGTAAAGAAATGGGTTTGGAGATAAGGTTTAAATAAATTTATCCAGGTCAATGGAAAGTGCGAAACAGGTGGTTGGGGCACCAACAAAACTGCACTGGCCTTAGAAGCCCTTCTGGAAATGACTATCTTAATATAAATAAATAAAAATTATAATTAATAAATTAATACCCTTATTTAATACTTCCTATTAATCAAAATATAAACTAAACTAAACTATCACTTTAATAAAATAATTATAACTAAACTAAATAACTTTAGTAAAATAATTCTAAATAAAAAACTAAACTAAACTAAACTCTAAACCCTAAACCATAATCCCTACACCCTAAACCCTAAACTAAACTATCACTTTAATAAAATAATTCTAACTAAATTGAACTAAATAACTTTAGTAAAATTATTCTAAATAAAAAACTAAACTAAGCCAAACCCTAAACCCTAAACTAAACTATCACTTTAATAAAATAATTCTAACTAAATTGAACTAAATAACTTTACTAAAATAATTCTAAATTAAAAACTAAACTAAACTAAACCCTAAACCCTAATCCCTAAAGTAAACTCTCATCTAAAATAATTCTATCTAACAGTCTCTAACAATTTTCTATGAAGCTAACAGTCTCTAACAATTTAATATAACCCTAACAATTTTCTAATTCAATAATATAAAATATTAAATAATATGCAAAATTATTAAATTCACTTATTTGTTGGCAGAGCTTCGCTGCAGATAACTCACTCACAAACTCTAGAGAAAAACTTCAGAAACTTTTACACAAAAGGTGAAATGGTAAATTTTTTTGGCTTATAGGTCACGCCCAATTTGGGTGTGTTTGGCAGCCCCATATTGGTAAATAGTTTTCAAACAGCACCAAATTGATAATTATTTAAAAAAACATTATTTAAGTTCTTTTGCTTATATATATATATATATATATATATATATATATATATATATATATATATATATATATGTTGAACTATTAATTTTTTGTATTTGATCAACCACACTTATATGAAGGCGCACGTACAAGTATATAATATGTGTAGAGTACCATTATCTTTCTATGTTGAGTGTTGTCATTTTTTGAGTTTATCACTACTTGTTCTTTTTTGCTGATACATACATATATATAAGTACAGATATACAGTCTATTCACTCAAATTAAGTGGCACAAGTGCTCAAGATTGTTGTCTAGTACCATTCAATTCTTTCTTCACTCTATATTGCATACACACACACACTTAGACTTATAGTATATAGCGAGTGATTGATGATGTTCTCAGCAAAATCTGAGTCGGATATCACAAGCTTAGCTCCATCTTCACCTTCAAGGTCACCAAAGCAGCCTGTGTACTATGTGCAGAGTCCTTCAAGGGATTCTCATGATTGGGACAAGTCATATTCAATGCAGGCAACTCCAATATCAAACTGTCTATGGAGTCTCCCTCACACCCTTCATTCGGGAGTCACTCAAGGAACTCTTCCGTGAGCCACTTTTCGGGAATCTTCAGGTCATCTTCGAGAAGGAAAGGGAGTAGAAAAAGGAATGATAAAGGGTGGCCTGAGTGAGATGTGATTATGGAAGAAGGGTCTTATCGTTAGTTTTAGGACAAGGGTTTCACAAGGCGCTTGCAAGCCTTGATTGTTGTGTTTACCTTTGCGGTTGTCTTCGTTGTGTTTTGTTTGATCATTTGGGGTGCTAGCAAGCCTTACAAGGCACAAATTGCTGTTAAGGTAAACCCAATTTCTCAATTTTTAATTTATGCCAATCCTCACTCTTATGTTTTTTTCTCAAGGGTGGAATATAGCTTATATTTTGGTAATTATTTAAACGTCTGAAGATGTAATGTCTCACAATAAAAATTTCTATAATCATTGTCCCATTTTTCTTTTTCTTTTTGGTTTTCAATAAGTATTTTTTTTCTAGAAGCAATCCTATTACAAATGCGGTGGGATATTAAATATGGACACCTATTTCAAGGAATTGAATCTTGGTTCGCCATATTGTGAAGGGCTGGCCCCTTTCACTAAATCACCTAACACAATTTGGTAATCCTTGCCCCATGTTGATTTCTAAGGTTCCAAGACAATCAATATAAGGACTCCAAACTGGAGGGCAAGATTTCTCCCAGTATACTAACTGATATACAACTTCATTTGTTCATTTTCTAAATGGTAAATTCCTTTACATGCTTCCAATTCTTCTTTGGTAAGTGCAACCCTCCCACCATGTTGTGTAATTTTGTTTCTGCAATGGCAATAATTACAACCAGGAAGCTACACTAGAACTAGGAAGGAACGGTCTTGACCTGACCCTAGAACCACTCTATTTTTGCCATCTTGGATGCTTCTGAAAACTTGTTTCTTCTTAGGTGGATTATATTATATAAGTGCTGGCATATATGAACTACTATAAGTAGTCAGTTTGAATGTTTTATATGTATTTTGGTCTCTGGCTTTTCCCTCTACTTTGAAGACATTATTTTGAATTGCTTCTGTTGTAAACATATTGAATTTGAAATCTAATTGTCTATTTTTGAAATATAATAATTATAATGTATTCCATACTTCCAAGATCACATAAATTTGAATGTTTTTTTATGATTACATCAATTTGAAAGGTTTTCATTTTGTAGTATTTTTTAATTTTAATTTGGTCTTGATCCTATATACTTTAAATATAGTCATTTGGCATCATACTGTAGCATGAACCAAACTTTCTCCATTGGTCCCTCCATAATGACTTACTTTCATTATCAGTTCTCAGATTAGACCAGTATTTGAGTAGGTCATTTTTGTTTGTCTCCATCTGCATGCATATAATTTATATAATTCTCTAGTAAGAATATAAAATCAATTAAGTTTCTTTTTTAAGTAAGTTAAAATTTACTTCTACACTTAAAAAAAAAAAAAAAAACTTTTTTCTTTATTGGTCTGGAGTGCCACTCCCTCATCCTAATTTTTCTTAAAAAAAAACACTTTTAAAACTTTTATCTAAAGTTGAGGTCATAAATTTATTTTAACTTATGGAATAAACTTAATTTATTTTTTTCAAAAATTCTGTCAATAAAACCTTAGTCTAACCAAGGGCAATCTCCGTGAAGGAAACTGGAAAACAAAACAAAATTGAACATGTTGGTGAATATGAGGGTTATATCTTGGAGAGTGGACATTCTGAGTAGACTTTTTGTTGACTTTATTCTTCAGTATCATTTTTTCTTGTGTGTACTTTATTTTTTGTTTTAAGTCTTAGATAGCAAAGATAGATGGATTTGTAGTGATATTAGCATTTGTTGATTCATCATGTTTTCTTATGACTGGTGAATACAGTTGGATCGCAAACATGGAAAGGATGATGAAAGCCCAGTCTATAAGGGACAACATCTCGCATTGTTACACACCGCATTGTTACACACCGTTCGTCGCTCCTACTGATGTCTTGTTGGTAATATTTTAATTATCAACATTGGCTGTTGGTTGCATTTCATTATTGGTTTCTTTCCCTATCAGCTCTTTACGGAACACCAGATTTTGGTATGGTTTCAAGTAGCCAGCAACTTGTGTCTCTGGTGAAGTGGATAAATGTTGTGCTTCCTAATTTTAATCTGACTTTAGATGTGTTTGGTCTACTTTGTTATCTTTTCTTCTTGCTTTTGTTTGTTTGTCTATCAGGTTTCTATGTTGCATTTTTTTCTAACACATAGCAGATACAACAACCTTGTTGATTGTGCTTCTCATATGCATATAATATATTACCCTTAAAATTTCATGTTATCTATAGATGCTTTGTAGCTGCCGTATATGAGATCCTACAGGAGTCAGTTAACCTGTAAATTCTTATATTGGTTCCTGCCCCCTGGACTTATTGGGTGAGCTATGAAAAAATTTGAGAAAGTGAAGAAGCTTTTATGAAACTGACAATAAATTCTTGCTTGCTGCTAAATTGTATAAGAACTCAAAGTTTAATTTGAGGCTCCAGTAATTGCACTATTTAAGGTTGCTACATGTGTGCTGGGTTATTTTATTGCCTGATGCATGGGATTTTTAGAATATTATTCAAGAGTTATTTTTTTCTCAACATAATTTTATTCATTTTGTTCTGTTAATTGTTGTAGTGTATAATGGTCCAAGTTGTGGTTCTATTTATAATATGCTTATTATAAGAGATCTCCTTTCATTGTTCTATAAAATCTATTGCTTCCTTTTCAATTTGATCTATTCAGTTGATTCCTATTTTTTTAATTATTTTCTTTTAAAAAATTATTAAGTCACATGATTAGAAGATACTTAGGTGGACAATAATTATTTGTTTTCCCTATTTTACCATATATACTTGCTCCTCTTGTAAATTGACTACTTATACGAAATTAACTTTTTCAGTCACTGCTTAGAGGTAGATTCCTTTGAAATGAAAGAACTGTTGAAGATGAGAGACCACCATCTATGGCTGCAAGTGAATTAGTTTAGCTAAGACAATGACACACGGTCTCTGTTTTAACGTATGCAATTCAAGAATTTTTCCAAGTTTTTTCCCTCACTTCATTTTTTGCTCAATCTAATTATAATTTTTTTTGTTTCTTTTTTCTTTAGAATTTAAGCTGATACAAACTAGAACTTTTATAATTGTTTTTTTTTTCCGTCTGTCAGCTTTTTTGGTGTTTATGTAAGACTATGACGTTGTCATTTTTCATAGTCGGTTCTGTGTTTATCGGTAAGAAATATCTCACTACCGGTGATGATAATTTCTATGAGGCCACCATTGAAAATAATTTGATTTCATTTTTAAAAAAAAATATATTTTATGATGGCTCTCAAGAAAATCGTCTTAGAATTCTCAATTTTTATTTAAAAAAAAAAACATTCTAGACGGTTATGTGAAAAATTGTCTTAGAAAATCTACATTCTAAAGTCTTAATTTTTTTTATAAAAAAAACATTCTAAAACAACTATGTAAAAAACCATCTTTAGAAATTCTATGTTATAAGATGTTTTTTGCATAAAATCGTCTTAAAATCCTCAAGTTTTTTTATTTTTTATTTTAAAAAAAGACATTCTAAGACGGTTCTTTGGAAAACTGTCTTAAAAAGTCTACATTCTAAAATGAATTTTGCAAAAAACTGGCTTAACATCCTCAATTTTTTAATTTTTTTAATAGACATTCTAAGATGGTTTTCACAAAAAACTGTCTTAGAATCATCAATTTTTTACTTTAATTTCTACGACGATTTTCTAGAAAGCTTTCTTAAAAGTTGGATCTTCTAAGACGGTTTAAGAACAATCATAAAAAGCCCCTCGAAACCATCGTTAAAAGTAATTTTTTAGTAGTAAAGGACCCTCTATTGGTTTCATAGTATGAACTCACCCACTAGAAGACAACTTCAAGTTCAACTATGATGGAGCAGTTGATATCAATGGTCAAGCAGCCTGTGGCAGGGTTCTCTTGAACCAGAAGGGGAGATGATTTTGTCTTTATCTTTGAATATAGGTATTTGCTTGATAGCTCAAGCTGAGCTCTGGACTACCTTCAATTGATTACAAAGCTCATGGAACAGTGGCTTTATGGAGCTCATCATTGAGTCAGATTCCAAAACGACTATTGGGCTTGGCTTTTTTTACCATTCAGGGATAATTTTTTTTAATTACTATTTGAGGGTAGATTTCAAATTAATTACCAAAAGGGGGTAAGTCATAACAGGTGTTATGTCTTTTGAGTTAGAAGTCTAATTCTTATCACGACTTTTATTTTTCTTAATTTTTTTAACTGAAGTCATAAAAGATTTTACAACTTCAGTGTAATTTTTTAATTTACGACTTTAAAGTCCTAACAATTTTTTTAAAATTTTTAAACTGAAGTCGTACAAATATTTACAACTTCAGTTTGAAAGTCATAAGTTTTTTTTACAACTTCTAACACGTATATAAGATTTTGTTTTTGTGTTTTACAACTTCTAAGTTGTATATTTTCACAAGTTTTTTTGAAATATATTTTTAAAATATTATAAATAAATTTTAAATTAATTATTTAATAAATATTTTTTTGGTTTTATTTAATATTTTCTTAATTTTGTATTTATTTTTGTTATATTTAAGTTTTACTATATTTATTTAATATTTTTTTAGTAATTTTAAGATTTGTATTTCAAAAGACTTAAATTTAGATGAAAATATTTTGTTAATTATCTTAGAAGTTGTAACACCTATTATTAAATAATTAAATTTAAAAATTAATTTTTTTAGTTGTAACAGGTGTTATCCCTAACAACTACTTTTATTATTAAATTATAATATGTTGTTAATTTTAAAATAATTATTAAAATAAATTAATTAATATTACTGCATAAAATTATTCATTAATTTAATGATAATTATAAAATTTAATTAATAATATCAAAAATAAGAAAATCTTATTTGATATAGTAAATAAATAAATATAGCAAAAAATATTAAATTAAATTATATAAAAAATATATAAAAAATTAAGAAAATATTAAATAAAACTAATAAAAAAATTTATTTATTAAATAATTAAATTTAAAAATTATTTATAATTTTTTACAAAAATATTTGAAAAAAAAATGCAAAAAAAATCTTAAAACTAATTAGAAGTCATAAAACAAAAATAATCGACAACTTGAAAATCTTAATATTTATTATGACTTGAAAGTCATAATATTTATTACAACTTTTAAGTTGTTGCAACTTTAAAACTGTAAATTAAAAAAAATTACACTAAAGTCATAAAATCTTTTTACAGCTTTAGTTAAAAAAATTAAAAATAAAATAAGTCAGGAATTACAACTTCTAATTCCTTTTTGATAATTAATTTGAAATTTATCTTCAAAATGGTAATTAAAAAAAAAAATTACCTGAATGGTTAAAAAGCCATTGGGCTCATAGAGCATAGTTGTTCTGACTCGCACAGTTTCCTCTATGGTGGAGAAGATCAGAGATTTCATTGGCAGGGGTGACAATTTCAAAAGGAACCGCATTCTTAGAGAAGCTAATCAAGTAGGAGATAGTTTAGCAAAATACGGACTCTCCATCCAGGTGATGTTCATATTTTTTTATTTTCATCTAGTTTTTATTCGGTTGCCTCTTACGGCGGATGTAATTGGGACTTGTTTCCCCCATGGTTTCTAATAAAGTTTTCTTTCCTGGGGACTGGGGTGCCTAATGAGCCCCATGGTTGCCACCAATTTTTTTTTTTTGTGAATTGTATAATAAAGACAAATAACAAATCACAATAATAAAGTGTAACAGAACATTGAACTAAATTATATCAAAATATATAAATGATTAAATTATATATAAATTTATAAACATATAAGTTATTAAAGTGAAAACATTTTAAAAAGAGTTAATTTTTCAAATTGTGAGTTATGGTAAAATATTGTCATTAAAGGGTTTAATGGGAGTAAGAATTATAGTTGATTTCAAACTTCTCTCTAATTCAAGAGTTTATGTGAGTTTGTATGTGTTTATCAAGTTTATTAAAAAAAAAGAGTTTATTAAAGAATTAACTCATTTTGTCTACTGGACTTATAAAATCATAAAAATTTAAGAGTTAATTAGAGAGTTTGATAACTATCACATCATTAAGAAAGGTTTTAAAAATCCTGAAACACAGTATTGTTACACAAACAGGCTTTGACGTTGGCCTTCTTCACAAAAAAGTGAAAGTAATATTGACTTTGATCTTCCCTTTTCTACAAATTTTATGCATAAAAAGAGCCTTTCATTTTATAATTTCCCTAATAATTATATAATTAACATTGTTCTTTTCAAAATGAGAGAGCAAAAATTGTTCTACCTCGGAAAATTTAAACAGCATGAACGTAAAATATTTTTTGTGGTGTATGATGCAATGAAAAATTAGCATGCATTTTCGTGGAACTGAGATCGATCAGTATTTCAGAGAAAGTTCCTATAATTCCAGAGAATGGTAAGTCTCGGATGGTTCATGTAACAATCAAGTCCAACGAAAAATTGAAGAGAGAAGGTGTCAACTTTATGCATGATGAAAGAATGGAGGTTAGAAATAATTAAGAATGATTAGAGATTGAAAAAAAAAATAGTTAGGTCAAATGGGTGCTTTCTTAGAATATTCAGAGCCTAGATTCAGTGTAAGTTCCCTTTTTAAAAAAAAAAAAAAAAAACTGACTGTAATGTTAATTTTATGGACATGTAGTTTTTTTTTGTGTGTGTGATAAATTTGTTGATTTAATGTAACTTTTATTTATTATGTTTAATAATTGTTTTATTTTGAAAGTTTTAAAAGTTTTATTTTAATTTTTTTTTAAATGTATTATTTTATTTATTTTTTATTTGTAAGAATAAAAGACAATGTCAAAAGATTTATAATAACTCATGTATTTTTTTTCAACCAATTTAGTTAGACTCATTTGATAGTTAAGTTAACATAATGATAATTAAGAACCGTCATTATTATTTTTATTTAAAAAATTAAAAATCACTAAGTAAATGAAGATAAAATGAATTTGAAATCACTATCAACAATGTTCACTCTCATACTACTACTACCACCAATAATAATAATAATAATAATAATAATAATAATATTATTATTATTATTATTATTATTATTATTTGATTTAATAATTTAATAACGATATAATTATATTCACCAATTATTTTTAATCACAATGGGTAAGGATTCCTTTTCCTTCCACCACTTTGTCTCTATTCGTCGACCCAAAAAGATAGTTGCCTTGCCCTCGCTTCTGTCTCCACCATTTACTGTCATTTTTGGTCCATTATGTTTCATAGTTATTTTGTTTTGGTACATAGTTTTAAAAGTTTGATTATGATCCATTATGTTTTAAAATGTATCATTTTGATCATTTTTTAAAATTTAAAAGTTAATATAATATAATACTAACATTTTTAACGAAAAATTGAAAGAAAAACTAAAATGATATATTTCGAGAATATAAAAGATTGAAATAAAACTTTTAAAACTTAATATAACAAAGAAAAACAACTAGTTGTCATTAAGTTCAATGTGTATGATGATATGTATCATTATTATTATTATTATTATTATTATTATTATTATTATTATTATTATTATT